>NJRQ01000299.1:136657-166204 GCA_003063805.1 Aphaenogaster ashmeadi
AGCTATATCCAAAAAAGCTACAGACAATTTTTCGCGGCGAGCAATGCCAACCCAATACTTCGAATGCTAGTGCGCTGTTGCTAAGTTTTCCTTGAAATCTCCGCGTCCCACTACTCCCCCCGATGAAGCACCCGGAACCTCCTTAACATAAATAAGATTGCAGACGACATAAAGTTTAATAAATCAATATTCGTAAAAACTTGTTTTTCATCAAGGCAATTAATTATGTTAATTCATTTTTAAAGTTTGGAAATAGACACACGCCTTCTCAATTTCTGGCTTTAATTTCTAGTTTATGATAAAGTATAAACAAGAAACGGAAAGTCAATATTTGCGTCATTGCAATTATGCAAAAAAAGATAACTATTACGTACTTGTATTGTATATCAAAGATTGTTAAACAGATTAAAATGAAAATCGAATTAATGAGTAAAACACCATTTGTTCCAATGTGTATGTATCCATCGGTTTAAACACGGATTAAACACGTGTGTACCGTGATCAACCACGTGCACTCGCACGCTCAAGACAGAGGTTTACATAACGTCGTTCCGTGCATCAGGCGTACACGAAAGTAGGGATAGAAACGCGACACAAGCATAAAAGCTGTTGATTACTTCTAAACTCAAATCGGAGTACGATTGACGTAATAAAAAATTGTACTAAATGAATCTCGATTTCAGTTTTTCTCTATCTGATTCTTTCTCTTTCTTATTATATTTATCATAAAGCCACTATGTGCGAGTTTAAGAAATTTAAACTTTAAACTTCATATAAGAAGTACTTTTTTATTTAAAAAAATATTATTGCTTTATCAATATTAGTATATTAATTATTATCTTTACTATTGTTAGTAATTTATTAATTTTTTGTAATTTATAACACACGGATATCTTCGAAATACTAAGAAACATTCTATTAGCTTTTGTAGATTACAAAATGTTGAACGTTATATAATTTTTTGATTAAAATATTTCTTTTTCTTTTTTTTATAATTTTTATAAATCCTTATTTTACAAACTATAAGTTTTAAATTTAATTTTTATTTTTTAAAGCATGCAAAAAAATAATACGATTGATTTATTCTTCAATTTTTAAAAATTAATTAACTACTTCGTTTTGCTTCATTATACGCTATATCTACGTCCGATATCTTCTTTACATTCAATGCGGAGTAACATCGCGATTCCACACGTTTCGCGCGTATGTGTGTACGCGCGCGTAGACGGCACGTTATGTCACTGCCCCGTGCGAGAACAACGAGCTTCTCGAGTACCAGGCTTGCCAAGATGATGCCCTGGCGTTTTACAGTTCCGAGAATAATGAGTGTTTAGCGCTTTCGCACGCTGTATTTAAGCGATATCGCTTAAACAAAGGAAGCTACTCGTATCTTTCTCACGATACGGTCCGTCAGCGATATTCCAAACGTGGGTCATATAATTCGGGTCTGACCACATGACCTTTTTTCATCCGCTTTCATGTTTTTTTCCCACTGTGCTCGGCTAATTATGTCTTTACTTACTTGAGTTTGTAAACGATTGAAGTAATGAGATTGAAAATAATTCTAAACATTCGGTTTATATGATAAGCAATGTTTTGTGTTAAAATTAAAAAATACTTGTGACAAAAATAAGAAATATATAACGGTATGTATGTACAAAAATTTCAATGTACACTATATATCTTATCGTACACGTTAATTACTTGCATTGATATCTATTAATTTATTGCTACGGAAATTTTTCCTCATTGAAATGTAAAGCATTGATTGTTGATTCAAAGTTTAATAAAGCCATTGATAAGACCATTAAAAGACCTCTTAAGTTTAATACTTTCTTCTGAAATTAAGTATCTTTAAGTCATGATATTAAATTAGATGCTAACAAAAAATAATACGTTTATTTCTATTTTAATTAAAAATTTTTTATAACTTGTTAGGATACGTTATTTATTAAATTATAACATGGATTATAAAAATATGTATATATATGCTTTTCCTTCATTTCTCATATGTCTCGTGTAAATGCAGACTATTATCCCTGCGCGCGATCGCCCAACGTTGCTGGAAATACATTGTTCCGTTTGCAGGAGTAACTCCGTCTGAACACTAATATGCATGAACCTATTTCTAGTTACCAAACGTGTCGCACTCGAGTTTCTGTTCACGTATGAATATGCGTGTAAAACGGCCAAAGAACATTACTTTCTTAATTCTGTATCTTATTTGATAAATGTTTTGATAAACTTTTTCAGTAACTTTCGTATAATTTACATTACAGATTCTGGTTGGCACAAACATTTTTTTTTCCGTGTAGAGTTTAATAGTTTAAGTAGCTCTGATTCTTTTGATAAAAAATATTATAATAGTAAATAATAATTATATTTTAATTCAAACTAACATATTATTGAAATTTATTTTACAGTGTGCGTATATGTGTATGTCTAGAGAGAGGGAAAGAGAGGGAGAGGGAGAGAAAGAGAGAAGGATATCTGCAAAAATAATAATATGATATACATATATAATGCAAATAGAAAAAGTAATAATAAAATTAAAAAAATCTATAATAATAAAAGTATTAAGAAACAAGAAAAATCAAATACATAAAAATGTCAAGTTTTAAGAATTTAAATACTTGAGAGAATTCTGATGGATCACAATAACAAATTTATTTATATCAGTAATTTTGTACGGTAGATCAATAACAGATTTAGTCGTGTATAATTTTTCGTCTATTTTTTGCTAAATGAGAATTATAATTCATTTTAACTGTTATAGAGTATTTAAGAATATAGCAGGTGATAATTTCTAATAGAAATGTCGATCAATTGTATAAATTGCATCGGAAAGATAAAACGTCGTAAATACGGCGAATGCAACATTCTTATTATCTAACGGGCGTGATATTCTAGGACGCGCGCCGGTTGCAAATGCGATCATTTACAACGATAGACGTCAATGTTGCGAAGCCGTAACCGCCTCGTCCGCGCGCCGTCGATTACGATGATTATATAAGTGCAACATGCTGATACCTATATTGGCTTACAGTAATTCTGTTTTTTTCCCTCATTGCCGAAGCGCAAAATATTTAACTTTACAACCAATTTTGCTGAATAAAAACTTTTCAAGTTTGTAACAAATAATAAAGCGACAATTTTCTTATAATCGATATAAACTAGAATTTTGTTTATCAGATATTGAATTTAAATTTGATTAAAGATTTGTGATTTTATTCCATCAAGATTAATTTTTACACTTATGCGTGGAATAACTGGTTTATGACCAATAAGATATTATGTTTCATTTTCAAATATTTTAATAGTGACATCTAATGCGTGATTGCAAAATTATTTTCCTTACTTCACACAAATGCATCGCTGAGTAACCGATTATTTACTTGTCGTCGCGAGACGATGTAACGAATAAAGTCGCGGCTGCTTGCACAACACGCCGGCTAGATGCTTATGCCTATCCTCGTAATAATGCAATTACGAAAATGGCGCGATTACGCCTCCTTAGGCGAGCGTGACTTACAACAGGGAATATTGCCGGCAGGACACGATGCCGACATTTCTTTTCGTGAGTAATAGTACCTTTTTTCACATGTGACACTAGAATAATCCTAGAATTACAAAACCATGTGTTTATCTCATTGAGAAAGATTTATTTAATCTTTTGGACAATAAAAATGAAATCTGTAAAATGACAGTGTGAAAGATCAAAAGCGTGCACAAAAAATGGTGTTAAACAGTTGGCATTTATCAAAGCTTTGTATCAAATGTATAATATGAAATTATATTGTTTTACACGTATCTGATTAAAATAACAACATGATTATATCTAATCTAGATAATTGATATTTGTTTAAATATACATCTTACTGTCAGGCTACAGATATATGTATAATTTATGTGATCATTTTAATACATATACATAAATATTATTAATTCGGTTCAAATATGTATTGACTACAAAAATTTTAATCTTGAATTTGATATGTAGTTTAGATTAAGCGGAAATTTTTGTACTTATTATAATATGTTTTTACTGTATGTTTACTAATTATTTAAATTCAAATTTATTATTAATATTATATGAATTTAAATGGTTAATAATTTGATTATTTGGTTTACTTGAAATACATAATTCTAATGCATATTTTAGATAAGAATAAAAGTTTATTTAAATAAAGAATTATGTATTATCGTCTTTTCAGCATTGAACGATCGGTATATTTAACTGTTTATTGTAGAGCAGAAGAGAGACATATTGTATTGTTGCATAATCACTTCACGTTTACGATAAAACCTAAGTAAGCTGTAGCGATCTCACTTTATGACCCAAATTTACGCAACTGGAATGGAAATACGATCTTACGTAGCAGCGGAAATGTATGCCGAGATTTGTGAGCAAAATGTTTAGTGTTATAGTTTGAAAATCGAGTGTTTAGTAAAAGAATACGCGAGGTTATTAATGAATTTTACTGCAAAAATAGAAGTCTTTCTGTGCAATTTTTAGTATTTAAGATAAAGAAGACTAAATCTATTTGGTTATTATTGTATATGTAAATAAATTAACAGTGTTAATAATTTATTGCAATTAATAAAATAGATCTTTCATAATAAAAATTAATTTTTAGATGTGTAATAATTAATAATCTTGCAAAAATCATCAATTTAATAAAAATAATCTTTTTCAACAGTATAATATAATTTGTGCATCTAATGATGTAATAACGTTTGTGTAATAATTCTAAGTGGTATGTGTGTGATAATATATAATGTTTATGCAAGTACCAATCACCAATTAGTCAGACATGAAAATGTCTCTCTTTCTATCTCTGAGAAATCAGTTTTCAACTGATATGTGATTGATCCTTGCTGAAAGGTTCTGACCAATCAACAATCTACTATCTACCCACATGTAATTAATTACGCTTCATCATTATTTATTGCAATTTTACTAATAGCAAGCTTTCATTTTCTTTATATCATTTTTCGTCATACACAGAGAATTTTCTTCTATAGGTTTATTTTCTCCTAGAGTTTCGACAGAATGGACACGCACATAGACATTTACTGGTGATTTATAAAACGTGTTGTATCTATGTTAGCAGTTTGCGTAGGCAATGTAATTTCAGTCGACGATATTGAGTGTGTTGAAAATCAATTGGCATCGATCTTTTCCTCAGCATCTGCTGTTACATTTCAATGCAATTGGCTGATTTATCGTAAAAACATGACCACTCGCGCCATTGCAAGCTACTACATGATAGCGACATACTTTTCCGAATGGTTTCGCGTGGTACGCTTGACGAAATAGCGAGCTACAAGTTGGGTTTGGATAGCTTGGTAGAACGAGCTACTTTCCAATATTAAATGCTAACACAAGCTGATACGTAGGAACTTTATAAAATATTTAAATGTTTAATAAAGTTCCAAAGTTATCAAAGTTCAAAAATTACCAAAGTTTATATACATATTTTTTACTAATTTGACTAAACATGTTTTACCAAAGTTTATATACATATTTTTTACTAATTTGACTAAAACATGTTTTCGTCAAATTAGTAAAAAATATGTATATAAACTTTGGTAATAATTATTGGTAATAATTATTATTTGGTAATAACTTTGCAAACATGTTTTAGCCAAATTAGTAAAAAATATGTATATAAACTTTAGTAATTTTGTAGTTTATTGATTTTTATTTGATTGTGTGTGTGTGTGTGTGTGTGTGTATCCCATACATATTTCGATTCTAAATTTATTATTAATAATTAGGGATTTATTTTTCTAACTTAAAGATATTTCGAATTACATTTAGACTTAACGTTATATGTGAATTTATACGTATCTCTAATTGGATACAACTAGCTATCGATAGACACATCGAATATTTCACTCGATGAATAACAAAACTTTGTCACGTAACTTTAACGAATCATAAAAACATATTCGCATTTATATTCATATCGAGACGCAAACGATCGCTGCTTTGTGAAATCTTTTACGAAAGCCTAGAACGGTACACATATTGTGTCATCTTGATTTCTCGCCGAGGTGGGCCGCGAAATACGCCGCGAACCACGAAGCTTTGCAAACACGAGCTTAGCCACACTCGTTACATAAGCGGCTAAGCGATTACGTGTAAATCCTGATGTATTCCTCCGAATTTTACGAGTCTTGCTATCCGCATTGTCTTCTTGTTGACTCTACATAACTTATTTATCATGTAATTTTTTTATAAGTTAATATTCATAAACGTGTCTTTTTATTACATTTATATTTATTATGGCAACTTTGTATTTGTGTCATATTTTAGATAGAATTGAGTAAAAGTAACTAAATATTATTTTATTATTGATACTTTTGCAATTACTATTGAAATTATGTTTTAATTTAGCGCTGTCGATTTTGCAATTTGCAGACCGAGGCGATTAGGGACTTACGTGGCTGCTGACTAACGCTGGACTTAATCGTTACATAATCGGCCGTTTAACATCTACGCAATGCGCGCGCGAGCGAACGTATGTAACATCAAGGTTGACTAAACTTGAGGTAACATCGAAAAATCTTGCGTAAGTCACCGTATCCGCGCAAATCTTCGTCCGAATTCACGCCGATAACATCTAGCCACACGTTACCCAGATGGTAATTAATCGCGACGGATTTGTTTATTTAGCGCGATTCCCGCGAGGCCTGCACGAAGTTTTGCTATTGCGCGATCATGGATTATGTCACTATCAAGCTTGGTGATAGTGCGACCGATTAATTCAGGAAATCTATCGTGTGAACGTTGGCTCGGCAGAAATATTGACGTTGACGGGTAATTGGCGATATACGAGTAATATCGAGAAATTTAATACAAAATTGTAAATTTACAGTGTTATTATTTATCAAAAATATAGAAAAAATGTTATTTTTATAAAAAAGTATTTTCTTTTGTTTTGGATTTTTCATTTGCAATTTTTATATATAAAATTTAAAGAGAGAGAAAGGGAGTATAATATTTCTTAAAGTAATGTGCTACGAAATACATTGCATGCTATGCATTTGCTGCAGCATTTTACAAGCCATATAAAGACTTTTTTCGATGCACGTATATTCTAAAAATAGACATTCTTACTTCAAAACGAAACTGAACGAAATATACGAAGTAAATATCAAAATTTGGTATAGAATGCAGAATTCGTCATTGATATAGTGGGCTAAAATGTAATCTCATTCTTGAACCAATTTGGGATCAATGTTTCTCTAGCAAAAATGTTGAAATAGAGTTATAAACATATAATAGAGTTATAAACTATAGAAAATAAAAGTAAACGTAAGTAGCAAAAATTTGTTATTATGAAAAGATTAATTGGAAGTTAAGTTTAAAAGGATATATATGATCTAACAATTCAGTGACATCTTATACATCAATAAGAATGACGAAAAACTTCGCTATCGCCTTAGTATGTCGAGATGCGCCGTTTGGAATCACACAATTTATATTTCATGTTACGTCGAGTGAAACATGATTTTAATTATCAAGAAAATCAATCAACGTTTCGCATTTTATCACAAAGATTTCATTTCAAGAGCGATATACGGGAATCACAATTATATTCGAAATATTATATTTTCGTAGATAAACGTGACATTCCGAATTATGTTAATACGTGGGTAATTAATTCATCTGCAATGCGATGATTGTGCATAATCAACGCGATGATTATGCACGATCGATACGTTGATTTGTAACGAGGAAACATCGAAATGATAGCTTGCTCGCGATAATACATTATTAGAGCGTGTCATTAATACACCATACGGTGTTTCGTTCTGCGGGCTGGCAGATTTCTCGGGCGATTGCCTTGTAATTGCGAAAACGGCGCGCGCTTGCTCTAGCGTATATCACCGGAGAACGGACGAAGGAACGGGCTAAATTGGATCGCATTACGTAAGTCCGCGGGATTAAAGAACCACGGGACAAATCCGTACGACTCGCCGCGATTAAAACTGTAGTAACATTCGTTGCAGTACGACGCATGCTTTACATTTCCCACGTTTCAAAACAAAACTTTTTTCGCACGTGACACGTATCTGCATTCCGTTATGCATTCCGATCTTCCAAAGTGTCGTAACGTATTTTACTGACGTTAAAATTAACTGTTAAAGCCGAGCATATTTATGCATAATTTTCAATTAACCAAGTTGATGAGAAATGGAAATATACATATAAGAAAGTGCGGCGAATCTAAAACACGCTGTACATTCTCACTCAATTCTTTTGAAATCTATTTTCGTATTTGTTACAATTTATTCTGCAAGGTTGGTCTTCAGTCTTGATATATTAATAAGTTTTAAATACTAAGAGTAAAAAACATTACAGGAAGAAACAATAAGACAATACAATTTTTTCATTTTAATTTGTATTGTCTTTTTCATTAAAAGATATCAATCGGTTGTGCTAAAATACGAAATTAAGAAATCGTCGGGGATACATTTTTCGAAGTCGCGTGTATATTTTTATATTACACCTATGACTTGGAGCAATCCGGGAGCATAAAATGTTTATCCTTTAAACTAATAAGTGTGTATGTCGTTTCATTTATCTTAAAGATGTTTTATTTATTTTAATTGAAAAATCTGTTAGCTCTCATTATTCAGCAGTTAATTTTATCCACGGAATTAAGAATCTAATAAAACAGTGCTATATTATTTCATGTTTATATTCTGTCAGGAATTGCGATTATTATATTGTTTAATACAGATCAATAAAATGATGAAATACAATATTCTTAGCAACCATGTAACGCTCTGGTCTGCCTGGTCACTCTTCGGCAGCCTTCGAGCGTCCTTCCTTCGAACAAAGACTTGTTCCCCGATCAGGAGGCGCGCGAGCGAGAAAAGAAAAGAAAAGAAGATATGCGCGGCGCATCCCATCGGGCTGCATAGCTGCATCCTGCTCGGATCTGACCTTGTCTGGATGTTCACCCGACGTCAGCCCACCCGTCCGGATCGTTCGGCGCTGGTCCGCCGCTGTGACTTCGAGGCCGAAGCAGCGGCGATCCGCTTGCTTATGTAATGTGAAACGGGTCACGGCCAGACACACAGCCGAAAAGAGCCCGCCTTTCTCCGTCACGCCAACTTCGGGAATCATTCGCGAACACGGGCGCGATCATATGAGATCGCGACGGTTGATCTCGATCACTTACATTCCTACAACGACGAGCCGGCCATTTCGATTCTATGCCAACAAAATTCGCTCACAATCAATAGATATAACAGAAAGATTTATTCGAAATATTATATAATTATGTAATTATGTTAATAGCAATATTATTTTTAATTGTAAATCAAAATAGTAGATTTCAAAATTTACATTTATATGGAGATTTCTACATACATTTTTTGGATAAAATATGCTTTGAATAAAAATGAATTTTAGCCTGCGCTATTTTGCTGTATTTATACCAAATACAAATAGATTTGTTACTCTTATTCTTGATTTTTTCAACTGTTTATTACGTTATTATTCACAAAAGCGTGTGAGGGGTGTATGGGCTGTATAAATGTGAGTGTCCGTAGTGTGTTGAGCTCGGGTCCGTGGGTTCGCTAAGCCCAAATGACTGTGGGGATCAGTCATTCCTGCGGGGTACATACACTTTGATCTGCATTGAATTTATACGGCCACGTGCGGATTATATAAGGCATTCGCGTTTGAGTAATCAATGATATCGTCGCGAACGGCCATCGATAAATAATGATAACTTTGCTTATCAACAAAATGTTCTATTCGTCTCGGACCGAACCGCGATTCCCTTATCTTCGTCCCTGCTTTTTCTGTGAAACGACGCGCGTCTCGGAAATAGATTTTTCTCGCGGACTGATAGTCTCACCCGTTGTTGGCAATTGCATTTCCGGTACGATTAGAAAAAGATCACATATGCTGACATTGGAGAATAACAGAAATATACCGACGATATCAATATTATGTTTTTGATTCAGTTGTGCGCGGAAATCAGCTTCCTTGATGTAGAGCTTTGCGCAAGCAAACTAACGTAAGACAGATAAAAATGTGTACAGAGTGGAACGTGTCAGAATCAGTGTGTATAAAATTCTTTTTTTCTCCTTTTTCCTCGAAGGTTGACCATTCATAAAACGCGAAATTTATGAGAGCATATAATTTATATAATCCGGTCTGGCCGTGACGGTAAAATTAGAGACGGTCTGGAAGCGCATCCGTCCTCGCCAAAATTTCGTGCTCTAACGTGTGTGTCGTTGTCTCGCTCGAATAAAAGAAGTTTCGTAATGCAACTCTTTGGAGAACGCGGCATCTCGTAATTTTCTTCACTCTGAAATAATGAAGAAGATTATGGGACATCGTGCGTTTCCCAAAGCCACATCGTTAAATTAATTTGGCATCTATTCTAAATGGTTCTCGTAATGCTGAGTCTTATACCGCATCAGCAGTATGAATCTTAAGTTTAATTTTTTGTAATCTTTATAATTTTCTTTTTATAACAGATTGAATTAGTTTACTACGACCGATATGTTACGTAACATTTGCAGGATATTCATATTAATCGTGGAAGTAAAATATTTATTTGCATATTTCATAACATTAATTACCCGCGCAAAAATTTATTATTTTGAATTAAAACTGGAATAGTAATCTTAAGTTTGTAATATTGCTAATAATTTAGAAATATCTTTTTAAATGAAAAAACATGTTTTGTTGGTTAACACATTCGCGACCGTATACTTTATTTTACACATTAGAGTATTTTGAATATACGTAATAATAAGTACCAGCTATTGCATATAATAATCCAAGACAAAATAGAAAGAAAACGTGGACGGGGCAGACGCAGAATATTCTGATTAAAGAATCTACAACAGCGGTATGAGCTGAAAACAAGGACACTCTTTAGAAAGACCGTAGATAAAGTTCAAATTATGCTACTGAACTGGAGAACGTGATATTTAAAGAAGAAGAAGAAGATCGTATGCTAATACTGTATAATATTACGTAATACTACATGCATTCTGTATTTTATCATCTTATTGTATTATGTTGTATTGTACATTTTATTGCTTTGTACTTTTCTATCTGATAGGCTTTGTAGCAACAGTTTTGCTGGCGCCTTATCATTTGTATATTTGCTTATTTTATTTTAATGTAATTCTTGTAAGTACTCAATGAATTAAATTAACTTAAATTCTATGCCGTTCCTTTATGTAAATTGTAAACGAATGTTGAGAGCCAGGCAATTATTTATGAAGATATAAAGGCTATCAGGTTTAACTTGCCAAAAGATATAGTATACTTTACTGATTATCATTTTCAATCCGCGACAAGACACAGTATTATATCATCGGTCGCAAATATGTTTAAACCGATAATGGTGGAAATTTATCGCTTACAAAATGTGGCCTTCCAATCCGACTTCGTGTTCTTTTAGGGAAACCACCGCGAGTGAAACGATCGTGCAGAGGCGAGGAATCGACAGGCGCAGTTACCCCGTATTTCATAACTGTTTCTAGCACAGTGCCGAAGGTACGTAACCTTTCATGCGCGCGTTCCTATTGTAGAGCGTCGACGCTCGACATCGGTGACGAAATCGCCCCGCCGTACATTCTTACAGTTGCTTACATATGGTTAGCCGCGAGTTAGTGCGCGAATCGACCCGACCTGAGGCCGAGGCATCTCGCGATCGGTATTACGAAATCCCCTGGGATGCACTCCCCGTGAGAGCAGACACCTCTGATATTTGTCTCGGTGTCTCCGCTGCTTACGGAAAGTGTTTAGTAAACGCTGAAGTAGAAACTTTTAAATCTTTCGAAGTGTTAACGTACGCGAGAGACATCCTCTCTCTATTTGAATAACATACGTATGCGAGAATATTAACTGGACGATTTGATAAGAGCAACATCTTGTATAATCTGTTCTAATTTGTCGCAGACGAGATAAAAGCGTTGCGCAAATATATTCACGTTTATATACTGAGTTCTCATATGAAATTCTCATTAAAGAGATTCTCATAATCATAATGCGAGAAAATTAAGTGAAGTACTTGAGGTAATTAACACGTATCGAATGGGGAATTTGCGGAGTGCGCAAGTTTAATTTGATTGTCGTAATACAGTGTTATACTTTCCGTTTTCGTTGCACTTTCCCTAACTGTTGAACAATTTTGTTGTAAACCGCGCTTAAACAAACTTCAGAGCTACATGAGTAAAATTGAGTAAAATTGTCGCCGGTTGCCGTCTCAAGTTACATCACAGTCGACGTTAAGTATCAGTGAATCACTTTCCGCCCCCCGATCAACGAATGACCTCATTTGACTAACAAGTTTATGAGTCAAAGGCAATTTCTTGTTTGCGAGCAGCCCGTCCGTTCTGGAGAATTGTCGTTTTCAATTAGAATAGTCAATCGTCAGTGCAAACCTCTTCATAAATCTCCTTACAATTGTAAAGTAAAATTCGAATTAGGTTGTTGCATTGCGGGATGGTGTTCTTTGTTACTCGCGTCTGTTGCATAATGGCTCCCGAGGTTTCTGATAGCCAGCCAGTTTGTGTATCGCGATGCCTCTTGTGCTCTCGTGTACCATTATGTAACGTCAATGCCCCACCGAACGTGTGGTATTACCATATTACGAGATTCCTCCTCCTCTCTTACTCTTGCTCGTTCTGCCCTCCTATTTCGTGTCTGTTTTTAAGGTGTGTTTTATAACGCCTCGTTGAGAATGTCGAATGATTGCCTAATCCGCGCGTCGCGGTACAATGGAGTCGTACATACATCGACTTCCATAATTTTTGTATTTCTATAATCAAGCTCGGAATAAAAATCGCATATCGCATGCGACAAAAAGGACATCTCGGTAAAATTTCCTAATAATAAATATTTTTTAGATTTTAGAGCAGTTTCTTAACACAGAACATGTTAAGTTGTACGTCTTTTTCATTAATTTTTCTAACCATAAATTAAAATTATTGCGAAGTTTTTAAGATTTAAAATGTAGATGTATACGGTAGCATTTCAAAAGTGGTCTTGATTTGCACGGATTTGCATTTATTCAACAGTTTTTTGGGGAATTATTTAATGGGCACGCTTTCAAAAACATATTAATACAACGTTAATCAACAGAATTAGCTCGTATTTATATATCATTAAAACGAAAAAGGCCAATAAACGAGCAAAATTTGGTTGTTATATTTAATATATGTCCTAGTCAGAAAGGTGACGTCGATTTAACGTTAATTGGACGTCGAAGAGGTTGACAGCTGATTAAGTCGAATTGATCGACGTCTTCGAATTACGGTTGATCGACTAATTTTTGACTGCATGTACAGTTGACCCGACGTCGAATCAATGTTGAAGGTTGAAGGTTTGTTGATATTTGATACGATTTCGACGTCGAAACAACCAAAATTTCAACTTATTTTGACATTGATTATCAACATTGATTCGACGTCAGGTTAACCATACATTTCTCACTGGAGTATTTACTTAGTTAATCGATAAAATAACAGAACGACGTTTCGACCTTACTGGATCCTCCTATGTCGTTAATCGTACATTTTTTTTTAAAACATTAGAATAAATCAATATTTACATGAAAGACCGGTGAACATCTGTAGCGCAGTTTTAAAATTTGACAATAATTTAGGTTGTTAACTGTCGGCATGTTTTAATGTACGATTAACGGCTGAAGAGGACCCAGTAAGGTCGAAACGTCGTTTCGTTATTTTATCGATTAACTAAGTAAATACATATATTAAAAATAACACCCAAATTTTACTCGTTTATTGGTCTTTTTCATTTTAATGATATTAATACAAATTAAAATTATATGTAGTTTACATTGAATAAAATTTTTGCACAGTTAATGATACAAAGATGTAAATAAAATTTCACGATTTCGTTATTCATAATTGGATTGACAGATTGCATGTTTCATATTATCTCTCTCGGGTTGCAGTTATTTAATACAAGTCATCGAGCTAACAGAACTTTAATATTCAATTACACTTCAATTAAATTTTTACCTCTTTTATTATATCTTCTCTCTTCTATTACATCTCTTTCTTTTTTTCTTAATATTTCCAGCATAGCACAGCGTGTATCATTAACGTATCGACAAACTATATACAGGGTGTCCCATTTTAAAAGATTCACGCGATTATCTCTTGAAATAATCGTTATTCGAAAAAATGTTTGAAGTAAAATTTACTCTGCTTCGAGGGGGACATCTTATGATAAACACACGTTTTTCCTAAGTAGAGGTGTTCCTGAGATTTCAAGATGACCTTTGTTTTTTTAAAATAGAATCACATGATTTTCTTTATATATTATAATTCCTCCAGTTATTTGGCATATAAAAGTATTAAGGTAAAGTTATCAAAAAATCAATAATTTGCGAGATATTTTATATTTTATTCTGACATATTTTGATATAAAGTATAAAATATCTTGTAAACTATTAATTTTTTGATAATCGTACCTTAATACTTTTATGCACAGAATAATGACATAAATCAATTGGTGTAAAGAAAACACATGGCTGCCTTTCAAAAAAGATGTGTGATTGCATATTGCAAAGTGCATAATTTTTTTGAAAGGCAGCCATGTGTTTTCTTTACACCAATTGATTCATGTCATTATTCTATGCAATGCATAAAAGTATTAAGATACAATTATCAAAAAATTAATAGTTTACAAGATATTTTACACTTTATGTCAAAATATGCCAGAATAAAATATAAAATATCTCGCAAACTATTGATTTTTTGATAACTTTATCTTAATACTTTTATATGCCAAATAACTGGAGGAATTATAATATATAAAGAAAATCATGTGATTACATTTTAAAAAAACAAAGGTCACCTTGAAATCTCAGAAACACCTCCACCTAGGAAAAACGTGTATCCATCATAAGATGTCCCCTCGAAACAGAGTAAATTTTATTTGAAACATTTTTTCGAATACAAATATTTCAAGAGATAATCGCGTGGATCTTCTAAAATGGGACACCCTGTATGTACACGTGCATTTATATTTAGTGGTAATTAATCACGACAGACGTATCTTCTGTGTGCATCGCATTTCTTCACATTATAAATGTCATTTTTAATAACATTTATAAGAAATTTTGGTTTTTAATTTGACGAAAAAATTAGTCAATTTTTAAAACAAGACATTTTAACGAGAGAGTAAAAAAGTTTTCGTGATCTTATATTTTTAAAATCTATATTTCCTAATATAATAATAATAATAATAATAATACACAGAGTGGTCCTCCGAGGAAGCCCGCTTGCGGTACGCAGACAGAGTCCAATGTGCCTATTTTCCAATATATAAATATGAGTTAAATTTCTCTCAAAATTATTTCCAATTAATTTATTATTTAAATAATGTAGATATCTAAAATAAATTTTCGCATATTTTGTTTTTATTCTACATTGTATATATACATAAATATATTTAGCTATGACATCAAAGAAGCATAAAAATACGAAAGTAAATATTATTTGTAAAAATATTTACTTAAAAAAATGAATAATTTAAAAAATTGTTATTGTATTAAAGGCGATCTTAGAAACAAATTTATGTATTTTAAAAGTTATACAATGCTTTAAATATTATAATTTTGATATCTAAAAACTGTGTGTGGTTTGCTCAAGAATGTCACTGTTGCTATTTTTATGAAAAGATAAAACATTTTCGTCATTGAGATATTTTTATACCTGCGTGTGAGAGATGAATTGGTAGACGAGATATCAAAGTAGTCATTCGACGATAAACGGAGAATCGATAAATTCATGGTCGCGTTGCTGTTGTCTTATATAACAGGTACAGGACGTTGCCTTGGGCAGTCTTTAATGTCTTGATGTCTAAAGTAAGATCTACGATAATCCTCTCGACCTATATTACTATAATAAAGTTTTGAAAATACCTTGAAAAATTCCGATTTTTCGACCATAGCAAATATTAAGAACTCGACTAATTGTAAGAGATGCGTAACTATTAATTAAAAAATTCGTAAGATAAGAACATTGAACCGAAAACAGCAGTGTTGGCGCGCTAGTGTAAGATTTCTCGTGGTGTGAATGTCGCGGTGTAAGTTGGCACTCTTGGGCTGGTAAGAGTGGGGGAACAAAGAAGGAAAAGAAGGGCTCGGCCATTGTAAGATTCAGACGATTTTGTACAAGTTCTCGATTAAAAATCGGTTTCAAATCTAATATTGTGTTAATTATTTACGCGAGAAGAAAGTTACGATTTTACAGTCACGGTAAGGCTACTAAACACACGCAATCAGTGTATTTTGTATCTGTATTGCGTAAAAACAAGCAGTAAAATAAACATTTTATCTTTTTATAATGTCATTTTCGCTGATTATGGAATTATCAAAATGGATGGAAAGATTATATTCTTATGCATACTAATGTCAAATGTTTCACCCTTAACCATAGGCATAGGTGGATAAAATATCGCATAATTAGCCAGGTGCGGTCAGTTTTTTATTAGTAAGTATAAGTAATTGACAAAATAAATTACACATTTTATGAATGTTACTAATAAACTTTATTATAAAATAAAATAAAAAAAGATTTGTAATGAAATGTAGTGGCTATAACTAAAAATATCTTCTGATGTCTAAAAAAATAGACATTTTTATCTTAAAATGAAGAAGTAGTGGAGTCATAATCACACCTGGGTGGTTAAGGATTTATCATCTTATTATTATAATAAGAATATAAGTGCATTTATGCTAGTATAATTATAGGAATTATTTTTATAGTATTTTATGTATTATAAATTATGTATTATAAAGGAATTATATATTATGTATTATAAAGAAGATTAAAGATTAAATTAGGATTAAACTACATAAGAACTCTAATTCCTATAATTTCATTAGTACTGAAATTTTTCCACATTACAGCTTCCCACTTTTCTGTTACATATTATTATTATCTAAGCGACTTGAAAGAATCATATGCTCATTTCGTTAAATTTCGCGCCGTTAGAACGAACATTTTTAGTTACTGGCCTTAAATAGTACAATAGAAAGGTTACATCGCCGTTTGTTACGCAAACGAATCTCCTAGGACATTGCCCCGACTGCTTTATCCTTGACGACCACGTCAAATGGCGAAAGGATTTAATTAGTTACAAGTGATCTATCGATCGTTTGACCCCCACCCGCTCGTCTCGACCTTTATCACACCTTCGAGGCTTCATATTACACATGTTTCCCACGTAACGTAACGCATTTACAGTTATGCGTGATTTATACTTGTGCATTATACGCGACCCGCGCGATTAATATCTGCGCGCTTCTTCGCGTGCTCTTGCGGTACTTCTATCGAGAGTAATTAATTCTAACTATCTGCCACCTACACTGGGATCTAATATGCTCCGACTCTCACAACTTTCGTGATCTCTTTGCTACAACCGATTAATTCAATGTAATTCTTTAGTAGGTCTTTATTTATCTATATATATATAAGTAGCTATTGTGTGTTGTCTGTCTGTCCGTGTGTCTGTCTGTCTGTCCGCGAACTACTCATTCATTAGTGGACCGATTTTCTTGCAACTGGTCTCAAAATTTTCAGAATTTTAAGGGGATGGCTACTATGGGTTTTATTTTTTTAAAGAGGGAGCTTGATCGAACGATCTGGACAGATACTATATATCTTATGAAACATCCTGCAGATCCCTCTCTCTCTCTCCTCCCCCTCCCCCTCTTTCCCCCTCTCTCTTTCTATCTCCTCTAACGATAGTCCTAAAAAAATTATACAAGGGAACACAAGGACACATCATTGAGGGAAATCAGAAATCTTTTACAAAAAATGTTGTATACCGAGAAATTTTGTAAATTGTGGAGCAAAAAATGTAGAAAATTCTAAATTTATGATAGAGAGAAAAGATGAGGAAATGAAACGCACTCTTAAAAAGCAAAAAAAGGAACAAGAAAAAAAGAAATTAATTCTGCGAAAAGCGCAAAGAATAATGTGAAAATGAAATGAGGAGTGAATAGAATAAAAATGGATTCTGCGCAGTGCGCAGTGAATAATAAGAAAATCCATTCTACGTAAGGCGTAGTGATTAATGAGAAAATACATTCTGCGCAGAGTGCAGTAAAAAAAAGGATAAAGGAATTAATTGTGCGCATAGCGCAGAGAGAAAAGGAAAAATGTATTTTGCGGAGAACACAGTAAGTACTGTCAAAATGCATTCAGCACAGTACGCAGTGATTACTGTTAAAATGCATAGTGCGCGGTGCGGAGAGATTACTTTAAAAAAGGATTTAGCACAGTGCGCAATGAATAGTGTAAAAATGCAGTGTGAGATATGCGCAGTGAATAATGTGAAAAAGCATTCTGCGCAATGCGCAGTGAGTAATGTGAAAATGCATTCTGCGCAATGCGCAGTGAATAAAATTAAAAAGCATACTGCGAGGTGCATAGTGATTATTGTCAAAATAAAATCTGCGCGAAACGCAAAGAATTACTTACTCAATGCATTCTGGGCTATGCGCAGTGAATAGAGTAAAAATGCATTCTGCGCAAGGCGCAGTATTTACTGTGAAAATGCATACTGCGCAGTGTGCAGAGAGTACTGTTAAGAAACATTTTGCGAGGTGCGCAGTAATTACCGTCAAAATGAAAACTGCGCAAAAGGAAGTGAATACTGTCGAAATGCATTCAGCGGTAAACGCAGTGATTACTGCGAAAATGCATATTGCACAGAGCGCAGTAAAAAAAGTAGACGAACAAAAAAGAAAGAGAGTCAATAATGGCGAGTCAGCGGAGAATACTTCCGCGCGAAGCGCGGGCTAAAAAGCTAGTTATCGATATTTAATTATCATTCGTTATCTATTTCAAAACAGAATCGGTAGATCGTATGTTGTGAAGTCTCTTCGTGAATGCAAGCAACGTCCGGCATCAATGCTCTCGATTGTACATACATCGTGCATCGCGACGGTATGCTCTTTTCTCTCTATCCGCCAGATTCGTCAAAATCCTAATATATCTCTCGGTTAACTCTCCTGCTGAGAAAAAGTGCTTGCTGTTTGTCTCTGCCGAGCGAACGGCAATATCATGAGCAACATCCCGTCATTGCAATTTGCAGCTCGGCGCGTCTGCAGCCTTCGGGACTTGTAAGGGCGTGACGTGTTTAATAATGAATCACGCATGATACATAGAATGCCAGATGTACGGTATAAAGAAAATGTAAGGGGATGAAAAAATTTGATCTTTAATGAATATTAAAACATCGACTTTCTTATATTAATCTCTACAAGAACAATACATTTTTAGGTTTTCCAGAAAAAGTTTGTTATAATTTTTCGAAAAATATAAGCAAAAATTATTGCAATGATATATAAAGTGATAATCTTCTTCAAATTTGCACTTATATAAGGATTGAATACAAATTCGTCGAAGAATTAAAGCAATAGGATATCTGCTATATGTTATTTTACAAAATTCTCTAAAAGTGACAGTTGTGTTAAGTCAAACTGATTTCTCAAGAGAGATTTTTATGCGTTGACCGGGATTAATGAGTATGTCTGGAAAAACCAGTTATCGTGTACGCTCGGAACACACGATGTAATATGATAATAATCTATAATCATTATGCAATAATCGATCAATTTCTTGTAAGCTTTTTCGAGATATACTTAGAAAATTGCTTTAATTGTTTTATTAGTGTTTAACAAATGCTTGAGCTGCGTTTCTGTGCACCATATTTATATTCATTACATGAATTTTGCATCAAAATACGTATTAGGTAATTGCATTAAAATACTTAGAATAAAGTTTTATATCTTGAGATACAGATGATTCAATAGCCACATTTTGATAAGAAATCAATAGAATGTACTCAAATGATTACGAGAAACAAAACAGTTATTCCCAGAAAACCTGACATCTTTAAATATTATACGATTGTTGTGAAACATTTCAATATTTTAATACGCAATGAGATAATTATTGAATCTCACGTTATTGAACGTTTTAAGTTATATAAAATACCAAATTATCAGTGTTTTAAGTTATATAAAATATAAAATTATTAATAAATAAGAGGATAGATAGGCTATGAAAAATTAAAGAATAAAACTGGCTTACTTGTTATAAAAAAATAAATGTAATTAATAATTGTCAGCGTGCTTTGTGATTAAATAAACTAGTTAAAAAATGTTACTTAATAGTAAAATATTTTCTGTCTGTTTTTTTATTTACGTTTGTGAAATTTAATATTTGAAAAATCTTCAAATATTCTCTTGGAGAGAAGATACCAACTTATATAATATTTAATCCTAAGCATAAAAAGATCAAACATAAGCCACAAAACCTTTTAAAGAAATATTTCGAAACAGAGAAATAAAACGACATGACTAAATTAATAATTTTTCCTTATATATTCTATATATAATTTATTTTTATTTTGCATAAATAAAAATAAATATAGAGTATAGAAATATCTTGTTTAAATCTCTTTAATCTCAACTATGACATTATGAAGAAATTTAAGAAAAATTTTGTATTCTAAATGTCAATATACTCTATTTATTGTTATTTATTTTTCTTCTCTCTCACTGTCTCTTTCACTTCTTCTCTTTCTCTCTTCTTATTTTTTTATTAATTTGGTTAAAATAATATTGGATAAAAACTCTAAAATCAAATTTATTATAATTTGCTTAGCGTTTATGTACCACAAAAATTTATAGTAAAAGAACAACCAATAAATATATAAAATTATTGGTATATCTTCATGATATTTTCCGAAAATATTACTTATGTTCTTGATAATTTATACATAAAATGTTCAATAAATTGACGACTATATTAATTTCAAGATTAAACATTTTTACTAATCTGTCATAGTCCACCCAAGATAATCTCTGTTATATTTAGAATGTTATATTTAATCATCTCATAGTTGCTCCGTCGTTGTCCGATGCCTTCTAAGTTTTCTCCTTCTCTCAGATTCATTTATTACACTCGTATAACACAACACTCGCAAGAACACGGTTAATTACAATCGTCCGTATTAATTATCACCATAAAATAATCGTCCGCATTTTGCACTACTGACATTAATTGCACGCAACGCGTGCTTTACTATTTTATATTAAGACGGAATTCCATCGAAATGCGATTGCAAAAATAATGCGAAAAAAAATATGAAGCTCTATGATTTGTTCAACATTCGCAAATCTTACAGGTATATATGTATTATGAATTTATTCGAAATACGATTCCGTTCGGAATAATAGTCACTTGTCTTATACTTATCCTTGTCTTTTCCTTGATGTTTCTTTATCTTTGTCCTTTATTTTTCGGAATCATTCTGAATGGAATCGTTTCCGAATAGATTTATAATACGTACCCAGATTATAAACGTACCCAGTATAATAAACAAAATCTATATTTTGAGATATTTGTACATGTATAATACATGTCGAGTATATCCGACATATGTTATATTCCACGCTTTTAATATGAAAATGAGAAATGAGAAGAACAAATTACATTTAAATTAGCGAAAAATTCAAAATTTGATTCAAGATACATTCAAATTTATGCCTTGATAAAGCAATCGTTATTGCTTGCGCATGTATAAATACTGCAATAAAATAATACTTTATAATTTTCTTATCCCTTCTCATTGTTTCAATTCTTAAATAAATAAATTACGCGAAATGTATGCTTCAATAAAACTCTCTTCACGAAATTTAAGTCGTTAATCGCAGGAGTTGATTAATTGCATGGGTTGATAGTTAAGCTAATTGTTCGTAGGAAATATTTCAATGAGTAATGCGGCGAAATGCAGTACGGTACACGCGGTTACCTACCGATTCAAGTCTCGCCGCGTGAATGATAACACAGCGTGCCTATCAGCCTTGCGTACGAGGTCGCGCGCTACCATAACACCAAGGCCGTATGCCTTTGGTTAAGATCAGCAGGGGTTCCTTTACAAATTCCCTGAGTCAATGTATAATCAGAAAATGCGATAATTTCCATTTAGACTGCGATAAAACAGTTAGCCTATAAGCTAGTTCTTAAGGCTGTATTATTTTATTTCAATAAAAAAAAAAGCCGTATGCCAAGCTATTTTGTTATTTTAAAATATTTAACGTTATTTCTATGAAGTAACTACACTAATATTCCGTTCCTTGTATTTTAAATCAATTTCGATAAGCGAGCTATTACACAGTTTAACAAAAAAAAAAAACGAAACGAAACTAGTCATTTCCCGTAGTTTTTTGGACGCTGAATACGAATCCGATTTCCAAATTACTCCATCGCGTCACAATTTTGAGAAATTTGCAGTTAAAGTTGCAAAAAGGGCTATTTTCACATATTTTGTCATATTATAATTACGATATGTGACGTACTGGAGAAGTTTTATTGCAACCAAAATTAAATATGTTGTTAGGACTTTAAGCCCTTAAAAAGAATTTTTTGTTTGCTATATGATTAATAAGATATTCATGGTTAAATATAGGATTTATTGCGGAAAAGCGGTGAATTGAATTATTGTATGACGGTTTACTAAATAAGTTTCAATTATGTTAAGGTTTTATTTACATTTATAACCCATACAGCACAGAACATTGCAGCAACATTGCAATATTGCCGAAATGTTAGTGCAATGTTCTGTGTTGTATGGGAAGAGAGAGGATTTTTAAACCGCTGAATACAAATCCAATGTCAAATATGTATTAAGTAATGTGAAAAATCTCTATATATGATTTTTTAATAAAATTCAAATATGATTTAATTTTCATCTGTTATACTAATTCTACCATTTTGAATTTGACATTGAATTCGTATTCAGCGATCTAAAAAATCCTTAAGTTTAAATAAAAATAATTGAAAGCTATTTGGTAAATCGTCAATGATCTATGTAATTCACAGCTTTTTTACAATAAACCCCATATTTAACCATGAATATCTTATTAACCATAGCAGACACAAAAAATTCCTTTTAAGGGCTGAAAGTTCTAACAATATACTTAATTTTGGTTGCAACAAAACTTCTGCAGTACGTCACATATCGTAGTTATAATATGACAAAATACGTGAAAATAGCCCTTTTTGCAACTTTAACTGCAAATTTATCAAAATTGTGACGTGATGGAGTAATTTGAAAACGGGATTCGTATTCAGCGTTCAAAAAACTACGGGAAATGACTAGTCTCATTCTTGTGTTCAAAAAAAGTCATTTTTTGTTGAACTGTGTTATTGTATATTTTGTGGACTTGTTTACGTCGTTTAAAATTGTTTAAAACGACGATTGATTCCGTTCGATTAAAAGATCGTTTTGAAATGGAAATATTGTTGCTTAAATCCTAATAAACAAGAGAATTTGCTTTAATCTAGTTAATGTGCATATAAATGTATGATACTAATAGCAAATTTTAACTATTACATAAACATTACTTTTTGTAAATAACAATTTGAATATTAATTATTCTATTTAAAAAGAATTATTAAATCTTTTTTTTAACAAATAAAATTTATCTTTTTTAATAGAAAAATTATTTATTAAATTAATTTATTATCATATTTTATTATTACTATTTCTAGGTTTATATTTAAAAAAGATGTGAAATTATATAATTTTATTAAATCATGCATTGTACTTTTAATAAATAAAAAATCATATTAAATCATTTCAGAAAATGCAGAAATTATACAAATATAACTATAAATGACAGATGTCGCTCTATCTTGCTTTCTTTAAAATCAGCAAAATCAGCGATACTGAATGTGTGATACATATATCCAATAAAGATTCAAATCTTTGCATATCTTGCAGTTGAAAATCGGGATATTCACGTAATTTCGTCCAATCTCAATACTTAATGATAATGACTTTTTATAAATTTTAATATATATTATATTACACTACTATTTTCTGTAATTCTTTAAAAAATAAAAAGTATTAATAATGTACAATTTATTTAAATTTGTTAAAGAAATGTATCTTATCACAGCATCGTTTTATACTTCTATTATTTCTATTCTATATCTATAATTGTTTTACTTACAATTAGTTTTTATTTCTATCCCTGACATCATTATTCATACACAAATTTGATGCTATCAGCGACTCAGACGCCAAATAGAGAACGTTTGCAAGTTAGGGAGCAATTCAGGTCATTTCAATCTCTGAGCACGCGACTGTATCTATTCGAGGGAAGCTCGTCAAATGATTCATTCGACCGATTTCTAGAAACGGATACGGGAAGTTCGTATATATATACATATAATAATGTCTCGTGCGAGCGCGGAGAAAACACGAGGATGCACAACGTTTGCAGATATTCGCGGCACGTCGTTGTGTTTCACGCTTGATCCAACGAATTTGTAATGAGGGACGCTGTAACGCCTTGTTACAGAACGACCGGTCACGTAACTTCGGCGCGTTGAGTAATACCTCGAATTAGATGTTACAAGAGGCGAGCTTTACTTTAGTGCCCATGGGAGTAAGAACGACATAACCGGATGCCGTCGAGAAGAGGAGAGAGAGAGAGAGAGAGAGAGAGAGAGAGAGAGAGAGAGAGAGAGAGAGAGAGAGAGAGAGAGAGAGAGAGAGAGAGAAAAGAGAAAGATTTTGACGGTGTTACGCCGGAAACGGTGTAGTTATCTGTCAGTCACACCTGGTGGCTCTCTTAGTTACGCGCAATTCAATGGTTCACAGAAACAATATTCTGTAATGCTCAGGCGACATTTCGATGCAGGAAATTCCACATTTACGCGTTTGATTTTGCAAGCTTTAAGTGCTGTTTCAGGATCGTGATGGATGTCACATGTATAAAATGCTTTTTAGATTGATTAATTGATTATTTAAAAAGATTTTTTAAAGAAAAAATAAAAAGAAAATTTTGTAATTACATGTAACTTTGCATAAAAAACGATTATTCTTACTTTACTTATCTATACATATATGCACTATGCTTTCGGAAAATAAATTAATAAAATAAAATCAAAAACTTTTTGTACACCAAAAAGTTTCTCTCTGATAATGCGTTAACATCATTAATTAACGAGAATTAGAAAATATATGTATAAGCAGCTATCTTATAACAGAATATTATTTATAATTTATAATAATTTTGAGAATAATTAACAAATAGATAATCAATATTGTTTACACTTATTCTTTTAAAAAATACAATTATTAATAAATTTATAAATATAAATATTATTAATGATAAACGGATAGGATGTATGGCTATGTGTTTGAAGTAGAGTGTGAACGTCTTTTTCAAAAATACCATCCACGACTCGTTAATGATAAACAATATTGATGTGTTAATAATTAGATTTTTATTCCCGCAAATTTTATTTCTGCTTGTAAATAAGTTAAAATTTACGTCATTATGTTATAAATTATTCAAGCGACATGAACTATTAATTTTTTTCTTTTTGCAAAAAATATTAGATAAGTTTGTTTCTTATATTTAATATGTACAGAGGCTCTTTTTGTTCATATAAAATCCATTTCGCGACATCGTGACGATATAACCAAGTACGATATTACATAAGATTATACAGATCGTAAGATTGTAAGATCGTTATGCAATGGCTATTAATGCGTTTAACGACTCTTACGTTGTCGTATATTGCGCGGTTTTGAATTTTAGCGTCATAATGAGAGCCATCGAGCACGACATCGAATTTCATCGTAAATTGCCGCGATCCGCGGCGATCTTTTTACAGTCTGCCGATCTAAGTATTGTGATGCGGAATAATGATGTTATTTTCTCGCCTGGAAAATCGTTGCTTTATGGCCGAATAGTTTTATTAGTTTGCGAGATTTACGAATCGTCGAGTAGAAAGTCCATTGTCAAATTGTCTCGCACAGTTAACGAGCAAAGTTTTACATCCATATGAAAATTTTGCTAATTTTGTAACAACACAATTTTCATGTAACATACGCAATCGTGATTTATTTAAGCCTATAAATTATTAAGACTTTTCTACAGAAAAGTTAGATGTATTGCCTTCGTCGGACGTTACCAATCGGCAGTTATTTATCAATTTTACATAATTCTGTTTATACGATATAATACTTTGATATAAAAATTTTAACTAGAAACTCTTAGTGATAAATAATAAATAAAATTCTATAAAAAAATATTGACCTTATAAAAATCAAAACGATATGTGAAAAACGTAATCGCAAATTGACGAGGCTGTATCTTGAAACTACTCGTTTTTCAGTAATTTCTTACGACATGCCATATTTCCGTTGCCGCACGTGGCCGTACTGCAACTGCATTGCTGCATTGGCTAATTCAGTGTTACCCAACTTTTTCTTTATTTAGAAATTTTTAAAACAAATTATGCTATAATTATTAAAAAAACTGTATATGTTATATAAGAAAATTTAAAAAGGAAAAGATAATGAAATTTGCAAACTGTGAAGAAAAAACTAATTTGTAAAGAAATACTTGTATAATACTTGTTAGAGTGGAATTAACTTATATTGTGATGAAAAAAAGTAAAATTTTCTTATTTTTTGTTTTCTTGTCTGTTAAATATTAAATTATCATGTCAAAATAAAGTTTATTTAAATACAGTTTGAATTAAAATTAATCTAAAACATGTAGTGTTATTTTTTTTTAATAATGAAATATTTAATTAGCATAGATGTTTCATTTATAGAATTTAATATTCGAATATAAAATTTTTGAATTTTTGTACGATATTTAAACACTATTATTCATTTTTCGTTTAATTAACAATTTTTGTATAGTAATTTTAATAATGTTGTATGGAACTCTATGATTGGGAGACACTGTAACTTAACCGCACGCGACTCGCGCGCTCGAGCGCGATACGATCGGTTGTCGATTTGTCGGATGTGTGGAAATCGCTGTCTATTCTACGTCATAATAGCGCATCCGGTTGCGACGGTGTCGAAATCGAGTGAGCGCCGCTCGTTACGCTCATTAATGAGAGTCTTGTTAATGAGAACTTCACCATTGTCATCGCGGTTTTATGCAAAGCTCGATAGCGCCTTGTTCTCCCTTTTTCCCTAGCTACGTAACTATCGACGATAACTCGTTGAAATGTTATTGACCAATAACACAGGACCACAAATTTTTTATTTAATTGACACAAACTAGACCACGTGTACTATACGTATTTTGGGTCGCTGAAGTCGAATCCGTTGGCCGTTTTTATCCACCACGTCTAAGTTTTTTGTAAATTGCAAAGAAATGTATTAAATCACTTAAAATTTTTAACCATAACCGACACAACAAATTCCTTTTAAGGGTTAAAAGTCCTAACAATGTGCTTAATTTTGATTGTAATAAAACTTCTCCAACATGTCACATACTGTAGTTATAATATGCCAAAATTTACTAAAATAGCCCTTTTTTGCAACTTTAACTGTAATTAACTCAAAATTGTGACGTGATAGAGCAATTTGGCCAGCGGCATTGTTTTTTGCGACCCAAAATCTATAAGAATCACCTACTCTGATCCCAGTTGATTTTCACAAATTTCTTTTTGTGGTCCTGTGTAATTCACTAATAATTAACTTATTACGGATTGCGATTTAATGGCTGCTTGTGATCATTTCTAGTATCTTTCCAATTGATGCAATTGTATCTTTTGTAAAGAAAATAATATCTAATATAAATTATGTATCTAATTATTAGGGTTGAGAAAGTTACTTTTAGAAAGTAACTTGTTACCGTTATCGTTACTAAAAAAATTACGAATCGTTACAATTTCCGTTACTTTTAACCAAATTTTGATGATCTTTTTTTTAAAGTGACATCCGATCGTCTTTGTTATATAACACTCCTTTCTTTTAAACCTCGCTTATGTCCGTTCCGTACATATGTATTGTACGTGTACAAAGTAACGATAAATGTAATGATTATATTCGTTACCGTTACCCAAAAAATGTAATTGCGTTACCATTACTAATGAAAAAATATAACATCTTTACCAATTCATTACTAACGTAAAAAGTAAGGATAACAGTAACGGCGTTACAAGTAACATGTTACACGCTTCCTGACCCTACTAATTATGTATAAATAAAATTTTTTATAAATACAAACATTTGCAAAGATCAAATGTTTTAAATAGTTTTTCAATTTACAATTGTTTTAATAATATAACTATTCAAGCTACACAACATCTAATTAATACGATATTTTTATTAAGACGTGCGTTTTGTTTTTACTTTACGTAATCGCGTAAATAGCACAATATAATAATTATTTAACGTACATTATTACAATTTTCACAAATTAATGTAAGTAATCTTGTTTAATCATAGAAATGTTCCAATTTTATTTTTTATTTTTCTTGAACGCGCTTTTTATGGCTTACCTTTATATCATTCGCTAAAGTACTTTATACATTATTTATACTTGAGTTAATTAAAATATAAATAAATCTATTTAACACACAAGTTATATCACATGTTAGAAACAAATGATGCACGCGCGGTATATTCCAGTTAATAGTTGCACAATACCGCGTAATAAAGCGCGGTTCGGAGGTCCTATAATCATTGCATAAGTGCGCGAAAATAGGCGCTTATATTAACGAGGAGACGTAATACTTCAACTCAAACAATAACAAAGCGCAGAAACGCAGTAGAGGTTGAACAAAGCAACGGTCAATTTAGTTGCTTTTATAGCGGGTGACTCCGAAAACGCCCGCTCGTTTGCACGAGAAAAATTACCTAAATAATGAGTTATGCCCTGCAATATTAGAAGTAACGCCGGAAATGGCGATCGTTAAAAACTAACGGAAGTCGACACGTGCAAATGCGATGACGCTCCGAAATGCTTACTCGGAACGGCGATAAAACGGACATATGTAGTTATATACAAGAAGAAATCTAGTACCATAAACTAGGTTAGTTTAGCCTTCCATTAAACTGTACCATCTAAAAATATTCACAGGTTAAACCAATATTCTAGATATTTTTAAAACTTCTACTGTTAATGTATCTTTCTTTCCAGGTATTGATTTGACTTCGTAACAGTGTACATTTTTTAAAGAATAGAGCTGTTCTATCTTTCTCTTTTTCTTTCATTAAAATAAAAATTAATTTGTTAAAGTTATAAATAAAGTTATTTAATACGCGCATATTTGGACGTTAAAAATAAGTTTGATTTAACATCCAACATGTAAAATTTGTTAAAAAAGGTAATGTATCTCCATTTTGTCTTATACGTTATTCAAATCACACTAAAATCTCATCGAATTATATATACACACAGTAAGAATTTATAAATAAATTTTCTTTTTTAAGGGGTTACATACCTTTGGTAGGGTCAGAAAAATCGATTTTTCAAGAGTATTCTATGGCCCAGGCATCGACGAGCGTAAGGTAAAAAAAATTTCATTCAACAATTTATCCACAGCATGCACCTGTTAGTGTCACGTAAAACTTTCAACGCGTTTTTCTCGAAACAGTGTTTTGAAAATCGGTACCAGAAATATCTCGGAGATTAATGAACCGATTTGCATAAAACTTTTCACAGCTACTCT
>NJRQ01000299.1:181796-202822 GCA_003063805.1 Aphaenogaster ashmeadi
ATCTTATTAAATGAAAAATAAAAAATCGCGATGAGCGACCTGTTAATATTAATATTAAGGGCTCAAACTTTAACAGGTATCTTATTTTACCTTCCTGCAAGTATATATGCTATTCATGAAATGAAAAAAAAAGTTGCTCCAAAATGATACACCCTAATATCTATATAGTGTTATAGTGCTAAATGTCTATAGTAAGTAATTCTTATTTACTTTTAAATCATCGCAAAAATGTTCCAGATGTGGAGTATGCAATTGAAGATTACAGATGTTTACATGTAACTTTTGCAGCAATTTGCATCCACAGAATTGCTGTTGCGGTTAGTATGCGACACTCGCGGCCCAATTTCCATGTTAGTTAATGCATGAAGTGACGTTGCGCTTTTAGCTTTGTCATTTCTACTTCACAGAAGTGCGGAATTCAAAATTTAAACAGTCTTGTTAGATATGAGTACTTTCAGATTCAAGACATTCAGATTTAAGCAGGGTATTCTGCATTAAATAAGATTTTCATAATTAAAATTGGGTGATCCTGACTTTGATCGTTCTATAGCAAAATTTAATTGAGAGATATTATTTTAATTTTTTGTATTAAAAATGCCTAAATAATTAGAATACAATCAAAATTTGTATCAATAAGATACTTTATTTAAGTTAATTGAGAAACAATTTGCTATCTATATAGCTTTTGTCTGTGGAAAATTGTTTTGTTTTTTATATTTCGTATCTTTCTTTATAATTAATATTTTTATAAAGCTTCTACTAGTAAAAAATTAATTTTTGTTGAAATTGTTCTTCAAAGAAATTATCCTTAAATTTTGATATAAAGTGGGGCAGCCCGTATATTATAACTTTATTATCGGTATGACGAGATCCTTTATTTTGCAAATTCAATTAAACTCTATATTCGCGCCGCGATATTCTCCTTTTAGACGTGACCTGTGATCGGGAATCATTCGAGATAGCTTTGACACAGCCTTCACAAGTGGCGTAATAAATGGCAAAAATTTTATTATTAAATACGTGGTACTTAATATTTAAATAGAATATAACATTGCTAATTTACAATAATTATTCTGTATATGTTAACTGAATGCTTCAGAAAGGGGCATTACAAAAGTCTTACAATTAGCTTTATAATGTCTAAGAAAATTAATTTAATGATATTTTAAAATTGGACAAGAGAATAACGACGAATAAGGAAAACGTCTATATATACTTACGTTCTTATCTGAAAGCAGTTTGTGTGCCGCTATTATTTGACAAGCGTATTCTTCCGTGAGTTTATTCCAATATTTTTAATGGAAATTCACTTTTCTGAGATCTACGAGATCTAATATCTACGATATGATAAGCGTACAAGTAAGAAGTAATTTTAAAATGTAAGTTCAAGAAAGATTGCATTCTAAAAGTCAAACTTATTAGTAACATAAAAATTAATTTTGAAAGAGCTTCTTATAAAATATATTATTATCTAACGTAACGATCAATTTTTCGAAAGGAAAGTCAAGTTATTTGAAAATTGTTAATTTTTATGATTGTAACATAATAATTATAGATTTAAAAAAACTATTATAATTGTTTTTTATCATTATCTCTTATTAATTATTATCAGTCTCTGTTTTACAAAATAATTGAACAAATTAATTTTTATATAACAAAAATATTTATTATTCTTTTAGTTTGGAACAATACTTAAAAGTATGTTTACTTAGTTTTAGTATTACAAAAATTTTTGTTATAAAACAAGGAAAAAATGTAATTAATAATATGAAATATTTCTACGTCTAACTATAAGAATTATTTTTATTTTATGTATACTTATATCGCTACATGTAGATAAATGGAATATTTATATCAATTATTATTTTTCGTATTTTGCCACTGAAAATAAACAAAGATTATTTATATTGTTGTAATTCAAAAGAATCAAAAACTTGCTTAATAATTCGCAAGAGTCCATTGTGATTACCTATAAATTCCCTTATCTCTTGTACACTTTTTAGGGTTTGATCAAGTACTTGTAGAGCATAATAATTCAATGTCAATAACGGGCTTCGGAACGAGTGTAAATTTTCACACGCTACTCTAGAAAACCAGCAGGGTTGAGTTACATCATTGATATTGCAAAGGGTCGAAACTCCCAACAGGAGCACAAAAACTCTCGCAACCATCACAAGCATTTGTACCCATTTCCCATTTATACTTCTTTCTTGTAAGATACTTTTCATTGTCAATCTATTTCTCAGTAACAAATCTTGTGTTATATCGTAGCTAACAAAATGATAGAAATAGTTAAAAAAAATTATCATGATAAAGAAGGTTATTTAACAATTTTCTTGTTTATAATTTCTTGAGTATAATTGCAATCTTGCAATTATTACCGTAAAATAGTTCAACATAAAATATATCTGTTTGTTATCCTAAAATTTTTAATTTTTATTACAATTAAAATTATGTTTACAGAAAAATTATACAATTTAGTTTTGAAATCAGCATAATGATCTATTATAGAAGCATGTATTTTTAATAATAGTACATAATGCAAATGTGCTAATGTATGTATTCCAAAACACTGTCATTGTTCTATCAATTATAGAAACTAGAAATTAATCTAAAAATTACAATATCATTGTTTTGTTATCTACAATGTAACATGAGTTCTGTTAGTAAGAAATAAACAGGTAATGAAAAGTATCTTACAAGAAAGAAGTCTAAAAAATGTACAAATGCTCTTGATAGTTGCGGGAGTTTTTGTGTTTCAATGTTAAAGTATCAATACAATTACAGAATAATTTAAAACGCAAATTAAAGAGTTTTCATGTGATGCCATTTGAGCAATTTAGGTTCTGTATTAAATTATTGTGATATTACACTTACATGTGTTATATTCACAATTTAAGTTTAAGGTTATTATTACGTTTATTTTTATATATTTTATATTATTATTACTACACGGAGAAAATTTTATATTAAAAATTACTATGTATGGCAGTAGCCGTGGACCATGCTGGAATTATAAAAATTTTTACTATGTTTTCACAAAAGAGTTTAATAATTATTAATATAATAACATAGTAAAAATTTTTATAATTCCAGCAATGGTCCACGGCTACTGCCATACATAGTAATTTTTAATATAAAATTTTCTCCGTGTATAATTGTGTGTGTATGTGTTATTTTATCTATATTGTTAGAAGCATGTACGAAGAAAGCTAATCTAAGAGAAAATAAATGAAATGAAAAGAGAGACATACATTATGTGAACATCACATTACAACATAATTAATGGTAAAGGCGCGGTTCAGCTATAAACTGTTGTACAGTCTGAGCGAACAAAAATGGAATATATGCTGCAATATATAAATTCAGGGAATGTATAAAATATCGATTAGCGTTTAATGAAGCAAAAACAGTGCGATCAATTATAAACTATTTTGACAGCCAAGCAAAAATATTGTGATAAAAAAATTTGCCGAGCATAATAGATTAGCCCGAATAGATAACAGCGAAGGGATATGAAAACGACTATAATGAGCTTGTTTGTCGCGAATTTGTTTTCGCCGGCATTTTGTATTCTTAGACAAGCAGGTGCACCGATCGGCGGGGGTGGCACGACGAGGGTGGGCAACGTTAGGCAGTGTTGTCGCGACGGTGCGGCGCGTCACGTCGTCATTTAAGCGCGAGACTCCGTCGGATGAGCGTCGGACGCGTGCTTCGATTGTACTGGGACACGTGCGACACATACAAGTTCCATTGATCGAGCGAAATTTCGCACGAAGAGATCGGGGACAGGTTGGCGACATGAATCAGAACTTTCATGTGTTGTGATTCGCGTTACAACAACAATTTCCGCCGGATTTCCGACGTTTTCGCGACGCGGAAATGAACGCGGATAAAATTATTTCTGGTGTAGATTTGAATCATGGTGTCTGTTTGTTATACACGTGCTGTGATACTCTGTGGATTTTTATGTGATGCAATTTTAGGTTCATAATATTAAATCTGAATACGTGCATTATTGGAAAGTGATTGATTTAAAAGATGTGCGTATTTAATGGATTTGAAAATTTGCTAGGACAAATTAAAAATAGGAAGTGATTACTAATTTTTTGTTGAAAAATTGCATTGCTTATATATGCTACTACTTTAGAAGTTGACGTTTGAGAGATTTTTCACGTATATAGAGATAACTGATGAGAAAAATTATTAAAGCTGAATTTTCCCTGGTTTTTAAGTTTTCGAGTATTTGTATCTGATATTACGTTGATCACGATTTTAATGAGATTTATTTATATTTTGATGAATGAATAAATAAGAAGGTATAGATTAATATTGAATAGATAAAATAAATCTTTTATTAGAAATTTTTACCATAATTATTAGTTTAAGTATAAATTAATTTAAATACAATTAACACTCCAAATAAAAGTATAAAAATATTTGTCTGGGAAAAGAAATGCACAAGGAAAGTTCGATAAAAGTCGATAAACGTATATAAAATTTATGATCAGTTGCGAATACTATCGGAGACTCCATCGTCAAACGACTGAACTTCAAGTGATGATTTCAAGGCGAGTGTTGTTGTCACGTTTGATAGAATTGCGTTCGTGTTCGAGTTTCTGATCGATTACCAGCAGAATATTCTTAAATTGTTTAGTGCAGTTTATTTCTCTCCACATGCAGTTACCCTTGAAAAACATTACGTTCATCATTGATCGATACTATTCGTAGCTCGAGCTCCAATGATTTAATTAGAGTAGAAACGAGAACATTTCCAGAATTACGTATGTACTCAATGTACATAAAGAGAGATATGATCTAAAGTATTATTAGGTTTTATAATATCAAGATCGAATAACTTCAACGGATAGTTGGATCATCAACTTTTTCATTGGAAAGATATTAATTAATTTTTATTTACATATCCTAAATGTGGAAATGGGCAGTAAACGAATACTTCAATTACAAATTGATATTAACTACTGATAAATAAAATGTCTGGTTTCAAGAGCTGCGTTTCAAGTCCGAAAGTAACGGCGTGTAGTTTAAAGAACTAGAAAAATCACACATGAAATATTATTGAGCACTAAGATCTGCTATGACCGAATTTGGCCCGTTCCCGATTTTAATTGTGTTATACACTTCGCGGTCTTGTCAATTTTAATAAAATGTTACTTAAAACTAATATTGACATAAAATACACATAATGATTTTTTAATATAATAAAATTTAATATTTTTACATTGGAGCATAGAAATATTGCAAGTAGTCAGAAAAGTTAATTATATAATTGTATCTTACAATTAATGAAATTTTGTTTTACGCGATACTTTGCAGAGATTATTAATCTCTTAATATCATAAATTAATTAAAGAAATGTCTGCTACCTATTTAAAAAGATGCATTCAAAGCGCTGGGGATATTAAGATGTAAAATAAATTTAAAAGTGACAGCAGGATTTGAAAGTTATAATGATTGTAAAGATTATGACCGCAAAAGTATAAAATCCACAGTTAAATTATAATTTAAATTTAACATTATTTCAACGTAGTTAATTCGATTATATTTTATTAATTTGCTTCTAATTTTATATTAATTAATGCAAACATAGTGCGTTTTCCGCATTTAATTGCTTGTAAAAAAGAAAATCTTTTAAGCGGAACTTTGAAAAAACATTTAATTTACGCGTTAAATTATACGTTTTTATATATTAATTTGTTTAAAAAATTTATTCTATTTTAATAATGCGCCGCACTGTCGGGTTTAACCAGAATGTATAACAAAAATAAACGGAGAAATATGTTTCGCAATTGTACGGTAGATAACTAAGATATTTTATGTATAAAATATAGATTAAATTTGAAGATACTGTAAGAAATATCCTTTCTACAACGTACCAGCTGGGAATTCCTGTGTAGAATGAAAAAACTTTCCATAGAATTTTCATTGGACTGCAAGAGGTGTGCGTAAAGAATGTAAATCACAACACCTCGCATAACTTCTTTTAAGTTTTCCGGTTTTTCCGAGAGCAACAACGGGGAAATCTACATGCTTGCAAGCATTTATATGGCTGGATCACTACCGAAAGTGATATTCTGTGGCTATTATTCATCTTTAATCACAAAAGTTTAAAAGAGTTCACGATTTTTTACTATTGCCTTAAATTTCCACGATTAATCAACGGTTATGTATTTTACATAACCTATTTTCAAAATTTAGTATATTAAACAATGTGCTTAAATTTTCATATAATTTTATTAAAATTAAATTAAATTTTTAAAAGAGACACTTTTACAGAATTACTATTAGTTTCCATAAATTTATAGAAATTATAAATTAAATTAAATTGATATCATTGATATAAAGTCCGTGTGAATATTATCAAACTATTAATTTGCGCTATTTTAAATATATATAGGGATTTACTATATATTTTCGAAAAATATAACACTTAGATATAATCAAAATTTAAATAAATATCGAATTATGCAATCTATTTAATTTAATTGTCATTAAGCTATCTAAAAGTAAATCTATCTTTTGCTATCATTTAATAATAAAATTCTGTATTTATTGTCACGCTTTGAATTTTAACGAGTTAACTTGCCGGATTTCCGGTACAAAGAACTGTAACACCTATAACGAAAAAACTTTTGTCGGGTTTTCGATAATTCTTTGGGAAGACAGTTTTGTAGTCAATAAGCAATATTCGTTATCATAACGCGATTATCATCGTGCATCAGAATTGATGTGCTCTATGAAAAAGGCATTGCAAGGAAATACACTATTTCATCTTGTCGATTTTCCGACACGTTGTTACAACTCGATATCGGATTAGAGTTGGAACCCAACTATGTGGGAGCAAAATGGATTGCACTTCGATCGTACATTTCCTACAACAGGCTTAGGATAAGTTATCGTTCAACTCGTTTCTGTATTTTAACTTTAGAATGTCGTAACTTATTCGATTTAGTTTAATCTCTCGGAAATATATAGAAAATAAATATAAATATTTAAAAATATGCAACATCTAAATAGATATATCTTTATCATATTAAAAATCCATTTTTTATATATATCATGTAACATGTGTTTTTAAACAACTTACGTAAATTAAAATAATATGTATAAAAAAAATAAAATAAAAATAAAATAAAAAATTTCTTGAAAGAACCAATTGCAAGAATAAAATCTTGTGTACAAGAAGAATAATAAAAGACTCTTAACTATGAGATTTATTTTTATGAGAAAATATTTTTATATTAATAAACAAACATTTATTAATACTTGCTATATTGTTTATCATATATGATGTATAATAAAAGTAATCTCGACTGATTAATTCTCGATGATCGCGTATTATATTTTATTTTCTAGTTCGGTAACGCGTACTGTTTGTCACAACGTTATATAAGAAATATAGGAATTAATTAATCAATCATTATTAATTAATCAATTGTTTTACTTTTAGAAATAAGCTTTGTTATTAACAACAAATAGAGCTAGAATGGTTAAAATTAATTATTATTCTTGATATAGAGATATTTTATGGATCTATTTGATTAATTAAATAAATTTATGTGTTTTTATTAGAGATGTAATTTGTTAGTTTTTCCCAAGGGAAATTATAATTAAGAAGTAGAATTAGATGACTTTATAAATAGATATTACACGAAAATTTCCAGGATGGTAATCATTATTAAATAAAAAAAATTGTTTTAATGTTTTAATGTTTTATTCTAGCGCTAATATATACTATGTATTTTATGTATACTACATAAAATTAATGAATTTCCTACATCGTAACTTTTTAACCAACAGATTAATGGTTTTTTAGATTTAAGCGTATTATATAATGTATTTTTTTTTCTTTAATAATATAATTTTGAAACGTAAAAAGAAGATAAGAGCCTTTGCTTTTATGATCGATAATAATGGATAGTACTTAGCCAGAATCGTTTAGCCCACAACGTTGCAATTAATTTTACTTAAATTTTAATGTCAATCGTGCTTCTCTCGCATCAATGTTTAACATTACTTAATAAAATGAGAAATTTTTAATACTTCTCTTCAATTATACTTATGGAGTGTTAATTGACTCATTAAATATTATATTAATGTGCAAAATTATATGTATATATATATAAAATTATGCAAAAATGTTGCGTTACAAAATTACACACACACACGCGCGCACGCGCCCGTGTGTATGTGTGTGTGTGTGTGTGTGTGTATTGACTGTGTATCAACAAATATAATATAATCTATATAATCTGTTTCACAATTATTAATAAAAAATCCTAAATTTCGAGTTTTTATTTTTACAAGAAGGAATAGATAAAATTTTTATGAGCACGTAAACTTAAGAAACAAAAAGAAATAGAGTAAACAATTTAAATCGAGAAATAGAATATTACGATTAATAGGCTTTATGCATTGATAATCAAGTGACGATTACATGAGTGTTTGTGACGTATACTTTATAGTGACATATTTCAGCATCCTCTTTTAAAGTCCTCGATCGGAGATAGAGAGTTACGCAAAATCGCTTAAATAACCGTCAGAGAAGATATTTGCGAAATGAATGAGCCTGATCCTTGTCTACCTCTCATCTTGCCACCGAGATATCGACTTCGCGATCTAATCTTGGGCGATTATGCTTTCAACGATGACGGCGAACGGTAAGTAAATGCTTGTAGACATAGTTGACATAATACACAAATTCTCTAAAATAATTTTTTAATCAAACATATTCTTATAATTTTTTATTGAAATAAGATATAATAAATAAATTTCTTTTATCATTTTTTTTCTATTAAATGTACTTATTATTTCCAACGAAAAAGCTTTCACAATTTAAGACGTTCTTTTTAAAAATTGATAAAATTTTAATTAGATTATATAATATGATTTTATTAATAATAATATAATAGCACGTATGAATAGAATTGCGTAAAATGAATAAAATTTATAATGACATTTAGAATTATTTAAATTTACGAGATTTCTGAGATACGTTTATTTAAGATAAAATAAGTATAAATTTTAGAATATTATCTAGTAGAGCACAAATAGGTATGCTTTAATGTTTATCTTGCTGTTAGCATAAGTACAAAGAATCTATCTCTTTCTCTTTTTTCTATTAGTATTATTAAATTTTCTGTATTTAATCCGTTATTGTGTAAAGTGATAAATTTTTATATAAAATATTATTAGTTAATTAATAAAAGCTGCAATATAATTAGCATAATTAAGTTTTGATTGTTTTTTAAAGAAAGTGCTTTTTTATTATTTCCATTATAAGAGATAATATTTTATATAAGATAGTATACCTATAACAGAGATATATACACTCACTCGCAAAAAAAACGGGCCACCAAATTTTGTTACAATTTTCTAACATCTTTGAATAGCGATAACTCAGCGAAAAATCATGGTATTGAGATAAACCAAAGCTCAAATTAAAGCTTGAACCTTCCTCTTGACAACCAAAAAGAGTAAATTGTGTTACATAAAATATTTAACAAAATGGCGGATGTTGAACGTAGACCTTGAAAAATGGAAAAATTTTTCGCTTTTTCAAACTAGTGCGCTGCTCAGGGGAATCGATTGTTTCGTACAAAAATGTATGTGTTTTGAAGTGTACTTATTTCCTAACAAATCCATTATTTAAACATTTTCCTACGACCTGTTTTGATAAAGTTATACCGTTTTGAAAAAAATTTTACAAAACGGACAACTTTTTCTTGTAAAATCTGTAGTTCAGATACAAATAATCGTAGAGAACTTTACCAAAAAGGAAATTAAAGTAAAAACTGTAAATCTTAAAACTTCTTTATTTCGTCACGATAAGATAATTTGCAAAGAATGTATGCTCTTTGTAAAATGGAAAAAATTAGCCGATAATAACCATTCATTCAGCCAAGCATAAAATTTAAATAAAACATCCTAAAAAGCTTAAATATGTATAGTAAGCTCTATGTTTTGTTTAAATTTTATGTTTGTCTAAACGTTATTACTGGCTAATTTTTTCCATCTCTTAAAAATTTGGAGTAATGTGATTCTCGCCTCTGACTGACGCGAAGTCGTTTAGAGTTTTTAATAATCAGTTTTTAATAATTTTTTACATCATTGACCTTCAGATCTCGCTTAACTTATTTCTTTTGACTCATGGACATTCGTTAAATGTTTTATATTGAATAAATGGAATTATACTGCGTCCCCAATGGGGTTTGCATTTTCTCCCTTCTCATCCTTTCCTACAACTCCTACTCTTTGCCCGTTTGGACCAACATCTTAATGTCTCTTCCGAAAGACGGAGCCCAGTTTTACCTACCGGGAATCCTCTTCCCGGCAGGAAGCGCAGTGTCGGAAAATAATAATATCCATGTTTACCTGATCTAATGGATTCGAACCTGGTATTACAGATTACGAGTCTGGCGCTCTACCACTAGACCACACTGCCGCTTAAATGTTCATATTAAATTGTCTAATTTTTGACATGCCTCTTATTATCCTCATTATATTGTTTATATATATATTTTATACTTTTTACTTTCAATCTGTTCATTTTAATCACTGTTCTAAGCTTATTTAATTTAACTTTACCATGTTTATTGTTTATATCGAACCGAGTAAATCAGGATTCTTGAGATAAAAAACAAAACTAACGAATCAACGGGCTAATGCAAATCACACCCGGTTAACACAGTGTGCTGCTATATTTGAATAGTTAATACATTAAAAAAAAATATATATATGTATATATACATAAACGTTTCAGCTCATTTTAGAGCCATCTTCAGTATCTTACATTGAATTTGGTCAGAAATATAAAATGTTTCCATTCAACATCCCGCTGTGGTAACCAAAGTGATCCGGTATAAGTGGCCCTTTTATCGAATTAAATGTAGGCCATATGTGTCATCCACCCCCTAGTTACTGGGTAGAAAAGAGTGAAACTCTGTACAAAAAAATACTAACTGTAGAACAGTTACAAGAACAACATAAATTCTAGAAATTCGCTCATTTCAAGTTGCCACGAGATGTGAGATAAAACGAAGTGCAAAAATTGATCAAAGAATAAATACATAATAATAATAATACGTCCGCGTGTGCGAAACAAAGCACGTAAAAAAATTAAATAAATAAATAATAAATTAAATAAAATATTTGTTAGAGTCACAACGGATATAAAACTGTGGTAGTGTATAATAAGCAATCAAAAAGCTGACTGTCACGATCACCATTAAAATAGGAAATGAAAGTGAGATTAATAATCAGCATAACAAACAAAGGTCGTTGAAATCTATAATATGTCGAGAGCATTGGCCTATCTAGAATCGCAATATAAAACCGGTCTAAATGCTCGGTACCCGTTTGTAAATTAAAAACGTGTATATGTATATGTATACAAGTTGGAATTTAAAACAGTGAATGAAGGTGAAGGGAAAACAGTAGGATACTGGTAACCGACAATAAAAAGTAATTAAAATAGCTTTTCTTCTGAATTAAGGATGCGCATTATAAATTAGAATGCCATAGAATATTAAAGTTTTAACTTAAGTGTATTGTGTCTTAAAAATTTAATCTCTATTTTTATATTAAATTTTTCAATAAGCTCTAGACATTATATAATTTTATTTTTGGTAATTATCACAGATTTTGCACGGTACATGTACAACAAAGGGATATTCTTTTGTAGAGATTATTTATAAATTTTTCTAGATTATTTATATATAGAATCTTCTAGCATTCACAATCGTTTCCATATAAAATATTTATAAGTATTCACACACACCTTTTTCTTTTTCTCTCTCTCTCTCTCCCTTTCTCTTTCTGTCACAATTTAATAAAATACTGGAAAATTTATGTTTTTTATGATGATATTTTTTCATTTCAATACTTTTGTATATTGTATGTTAAGATTACTTCAATATTAATATTTTTATTTTACTACGACGCCCGCCCGGATTGTAGAGCTCTATCCGGGTTCGAATCCTGGCTGAGGTAAAATTTTTCGCAACAAATTCTTTACATTATAATTAATTCTACTCTTTTTAGAAAAGACCAAAACCTATGGTCGAAAAAACGTCGCGATCCGCGATATATTAATTTAAATTAAGAACTGGCCAGTTGAGTCGAAACAAAAATCTCTTCTGTGGTTTGATATTTACTGGCGAATAATATCCTATCTCTTGTTCATTAATATTTTTAATAAGAATTTATAAAGTTTTAGTTAATTTTAAAAAAATTAGTTTTGAAAAAGGTATTTTTTTGGTATTAAATAAGACGCGTAATATATTAGATAAAATAAAGTAAAAATTATATATTTTAAATTTAATAAAAAATTTGCAATGATAAATATACTTATCATATACATATATGCATATATGTGCGATAATAAAAAAATTTTTTTAATGTAAAAATAATTTGCGCTATTGATATACGGAGATGATTTTACGAAATTGACGTCAAATGGTTTATTGATCAGTGTCCCCGACGCATATCTCTCGCATACTTTTTTCTTTTATACACTCTTTATTGAAATGATATACACAAATTGTTGCTAAAAGGCGTAGTGTAGATATTTCAAAGAGCGGAGAAATTCCGACTTTAATGTTATTTCAAAATCGCTTTTATTCGACCTCGCATTGAAATACAAGATTATCGTATTTTTATGATTTCAATGAAACGTTGTGTTCTCAAGAGAATTTAAATAACAATATTTGAATAATGCAGAAACATCTTTGAATTTGAAAATTTCTCACAATTCTTCTAGCTGAGCGTGTTTCAATTGTCTGTCGAAAAATATTTTACCTTATTTTTTTCCATTGTATCTTCTCAGTGAAATAACTATGGGATGTTAACGGTTTACTCGTCACGAGACAAGCGACCACAAGGGAAATCGATAAGAAAAAATACGTGGCGAAGGTAATATGTGTATATTCGACCGACCTCGTATGCTATAGCGAGTGCATCTTTCATGGAAAATGTGGAACGTAATTTTATCGCATTGCATTGAAATCGCACTATTGAGATCTTCTCGATAATATTTAAATAAAATCTAGTACAAAATAAATTCTAAGATAGAACTCTATAAAATTTATGTCATTTATAGTTGCAACCGTGACAGTTCTCACATTAAAATTTTTTAATTATTATTTCTTAGATTTAAGTATAACAAATGGTTTGCGAATTTTATTGCAGTTTTTTTTAATTAGATAAAAAAGTATGTAATTTTAAGATTATCTGTTTAATTAAAAAAAAAAGACTTCATATCCCTGCCGTTTTAACCGAGAAAATTCTTCATTGTTCCTTCTTTATCAAAAACACAGTAACTTCAGCAAATAATAAATTTTACAATCAGATAATATAGATTTTTTTCTATCAATTATTTTAGCTTGTAGGCTAATTAGAAACTTAGAGAGTCGAACGGTTTTAGATTTCTTTTGCTGTACATAGTTCATATTTTTATATTTACACACGCACACACATACACATGTATATTTATATTTTGGTTATTTAAAATATTACTTTTACATTGACAATTAATTATTTTTAACTCAGTTTTTTTCTTTTAATTTTAAAATATCATGCTTAAATAATTTTAACGAAAATAAAAATTTTTAGCATAAAAAGGATGTAAATTCTGTTTTCTAATTTGCGAAAACTTAGGGAACACAGTAGTTGTAGATTTTTATACTCTAAAATATTTTATGTTTTATTAAATTAAATACAATTTTATTGAAATTGCTATATGTATGCATGTAGTATTCACAGATTAACACATACAAACGTGAATATAACGTTATTGTTGGTTTCTCTCAGAATAAAATCAATTTTACAATCCTTCAAATATTGAATCTCGCATATAATGTAAATATTTATGCAAAGAAAAACAAAGTTTTTGTTCTAATGTATAACATTTATCCATAACAACTCCAATTTAATTATTATTCGATTTATGTACAACGGAAGAAAATTGTTCCAGCAGATTTAATTCTACTGCAAGATAAGATAGTTTTTAAAAAGTAATTACAAAGTTTTGAGTTTCTATTTTTATACAATCTCATTTATTGTTTACTTTCCTGGAACTTATGTAATTATGAAATCTTTTACAATCTATTTAAAATCAACTTTTTTCTTTTCTTTTTCGTTGGTGCAACTTTATTTTGTTTTTGCACAATGTGCAAATTACATTCCAATTAGAATGTAATTGTTATTATAAGTATGATATATGTTAAGTATATATATATATATATATACTTATTATATTATATAAGTAAAATTAATATTTAATGAATAGCAGAATGGAAAAATTAAAAGAATGCATTTATTTCTTGGTGAATCAATATCATATTCGTAAAGCTGCTAGACCCATTATGGTTATACACATAGGAATACGTGACACGCGAAGACACATAGCTTATGCAACTGATCGAGTATTACAGTGTATATACCTTTCGTGTAAATCTTTTATTGCGCTTCTTTTAGAAAACTAGAATCTGCAGCGTGAATAGTTTTAGTCAATATCTATAGTTAGTCGTGTAATCTATAATTCTAATAATTAGAAGAAACATTAATCCTTTCTATTAAAAAATGATATATGAGAGTTACATGCCATTATTTTCTACAGAATTAAAGCGCGAACAATAAATAATGTATCACTTATTATTGTGTATTATTATTATATAAATATTGTGTAAGAAAATATTTCACTTTTATTTGTAAAATTATGTAAAAATTTACAAGTAATGTTAAAATTTTTAATTGTACACTTATTAAGAAATTGGTAAAAGTATATTTTGGTTTTAATTTTCGCAATAAATTGCTGTTTTTGTAAATTTTTGGCAAAAATATATCATTTTAGCAAAAGTTTGGTTTTTAAAATCAGAAGCATGAGTTTATTAAATCTAACTTAACGTTATCTCTAAAATCACATATAATCTTCATGTTGCTTATTTACGTGATACAATTCGGTATTATAAGAAAGTATTAGTCAAATAAGTAAAGAATTATTTGCATGACGTGGTAGATGGCACGATTGCACATTTTGCAGAAGATCCGCATAACTAACATAGGCATTTACCGAAAGATCAAAGTTCGAGTATCTGTTTCTGTGCGCGTAGGTATATAATATTACTCTTTTCGTCAGATACATTTATCCGCCTCGTTCTGGCAGAAATACCAGGCATCTCACCGCGGGTGGTTCGACCTCCTTTTGGGAGATAGTATTTTCTCCCGTCGGAAACACGAGAGTGCAACATGGCTTCCTCTCTTGGTTTTAGATCGGGTTTATGTTACAGTTATGATTAGAAACTATTTGCGATATCAAATACTGCGATATAGTTCGCTACGACTTTGTATTAAATGATTCTGTATAGTAGATTGCTTGTCGTTATTGCGCGGAATAACATCAGGTTTATTTGCCAAACGACTTTGTTTAATCGAAAAGATTAAGGCAGATTTAAAAACAGATTAATTTCCAACTGCTTATCGAAGTATTTAGTATTTAGTAAGTATTTAGTATTTAGTATTTAGTATTTAGTAAATACTTTAGTATTTAGATTAAAATGAACTAATGCATTATTTCTCAGAGAGATTTATATTTATATGTGTATATCACACACACACACACACACACACACACACACACACACACACACACACACAATAACACATGATATCTATAAATGCTTTAATCAAATATTTTTATTAATTTTTTATAATCAGTTCAATTTTTAACAAAAAGTCCATTGTTATGTTCATAAAATATCTGTATTTCCCAACAGCATTGTGCATAACGCCCTACGCAGTAATACATTAATACATTAAGAATAAGAGAATTTCTATAATCGAAAAATACGTGATATCATCATAGATTTTTCGAAATAATTATTCTTCTTAACCCTTACAGGGGCAATGGGACATATACGTCCCACCTTTTCCTCTTCAGCTTTTTTAATGTCCTTTTAACATTTAACTATTAATATGCACATATTGATATAATTTATACTTCTAAGAACAAACTATCATTTTCTAGTGATGTTTTAATCAATTAAACAATATGATCTTAGTTATTAACAAATTAAAACGAAAAAATACGATTTTTTTAAATTAATTGGGCTGCACATAAACTATTAAAACTAAAAAGCTATAAATTTTAACAAATGTTAGGCACACATTATTTTGTAATATATAATTTATTGAGAATTTTTTATGTGCTCTTTTTTTAATAAAAAATCTTGAATATGTGAAAGTACTAGAAGTAAGTGCTTTTTCTTAGAAAAAAGCAGTTTGTTGTGTATAAATAATAAAATATTTGACAAAAATAACTTTTTCATAATAACAATAATTCTTATAAAGAATAAAAGAGAATAAAAGAAAGCAAAATTCTCAATATGGTGGAATAAATTTACCAAATATTTTTCAATTCTTCTACAGTTATGCAAGATCTTTTATGCTTTTTGGGCTGCTAATTATGAACCTTAGATCAAATTTTAAAAATTATAAATGATGTAACGACCGAAAAACCTTTAAAAATATATAATTTGAACAAAAATGATCACTAATATAAGAAACTTGTCCGCCATATTAGATCCGCCATTTTAAATTTCTAAAATTTGAATTCAGATTCGTAATTAGCCCAAAAAGCATATAAATACAAATGTTAATAAAAATCCGTCCAGTAGAAAAAATGTGCCCCTCAAAGGGTTAAATATTTCGTTAGCGTAACAATATTTTCTCATAAAATTTAAGCAATATCCAGAAGATACCTATTAATAACTCGAGTTTGTACACTAAAATTACCCAATAGATTGCCTTTGGAGTTAAATTTATTGTCCGAGATTTGAGTTTCTCAAGAAACGCAGGCTTTTTGTTTGTTTTACATTTCCTTGCTCTCTGCTTGCTTACATGATAGAGTGTTTGTTTCGTTTCTAGCGTGTAATCGAAAAAAGAAACAAAGAAAGAAATTTATCTTTCATATTATGTTACCATCTTGTTTTTTTTAAGCCAAGTAATTTCTGCGCCAAGAACAACGTACAGTTATATATATATATATATATATATATATATATATATATATATATATACATACATATATATATATATATATATAAATTCTCTCAAATACAGTTTAATTCAAATATTATCGAGAAAGTGATTTTCATGTTTATATCAAACTTTCATTTCGTATTCGGTTAATTATAACGTTCGCAATCAAGAATTTATTAATGTATGCGGCCTCTTTACCGCTCATACATTTCTGCTCCTGAATATTTAACGATTCTTCTCATTTTTTAACTGAGATTTGCCGCTTTTATAAATACTAGCAGAAAGTGCTTAATTAAATCATTTGTCATTTAAAACAATTAGATACACGATGTTTGAGAAATTCTTGGTTGTATGTCTATCGTTAAATGCAATATTATGAAATAATTATATCAAGCAACAATTTATTTATAATATAAATATTTACGCGTTAATTTTTTATGGAGACATAACGAAATTTATTACGAGAACTTCTTTTATATTCCATTTTATAAAAGCAATTTAACTATAAACTTTTCAAGAAAATTAAGGGAAAATTTTAGATATAAGTAAATAGCTAAGTTTTTGAAAATTTAAGTTAAGTAAATAGTGACTTTTTAAGTAAAAAAGTTTATTAGAAATATAAAACTGTAATTAACATTCTAACATCTCGTGTGGCAATGTTACAATACCATTAGAAGATTTTACTTTTACTTTTGTGCATTATATATGATGCTCTATATGACGAATAAAATGTTCCGTCTTATAAAAATCTGGCTACGAGGATTAATTTGTTCGTACACTTTTAGGATTAAATACAAATTAAATAAAAGAATTAAAGGATTAAAAGTACATTAGAATGGGAGATTAAGAACTTTTAAATTAAAAACTTTTAAGTATTAAATAGAGTTATTATTCAGAACGCTGAAAATCGGAGGAAAAAATGCATAATATACTGTATTAAATGACAATGCAATTGGTCAGATATCTTAGAAACATCTCTGAACGCGGGAGATAGTCATGGGTTTATGCTCGTGTAGGAGGCGAGGAAGCTCACTTGACACGATTAATATCGACCAGCGTTTCTATTTTGGTTGTTTCCTGCGGGCTGGACTCTTCTTTTGTACAAGCATGGGAGCTCTCGTGCAGTTTCCGGCGTTATTGTTTTCCTATTGTTCTTGATATAATGTTTCCCTCGAAAAAACGTGTCCTTGAAACCGTCGACGTCTTATTGGAAGCTTTTTGTGAAATTATTTTTGTTAATTTCAATATTCTATTTTTACAATCTTATCATAATATCTCATCGTTCAATTACAATGTAAACATTGTAAGTATAACAACATTCGTTATATTAAAACGACCATGTTTAAAACCTTTCAAACTATTAAAAGCGAAGAGGAGAGGAAAAATGTTGTGTGTAATATTATGCAGCTCCTTATTTTCACAGATATTTTCCTTTGAACAATTTGACTTCTACATTTCCGTTATATATTTCCGACATAACAGTTATGTCTGATGAAAGTTGGTAATTATTGTCTGTACACGTGATATTAAAGTATTGAAATACATTATTATCTCAATAACATTGTCAACAATGTACATTTTGATAAAACGAATATTTACTTTACGTCAAGTTTTCTTCCTATTTTTTTGTACAAACATAACATATTTTAAAATATTTATTAGTAAACGTCTTTTTAATACATATATCAATCAAGAAAAAAAGAGGCTTAGAGCCGCGACAAGATGTTAGTGTCTTAACAATTTAATTGAAATGCAATGATTTCGAGTACATATTACATACGTTTCGATCCATTTATTCGGATCATCCTCAGTGTATTACAATATTTAACGAAAGAAGACACATTAAAACGCAATCATCTAACTAAATATGACTAAAGTTCGCATATTCTTATGTCGTCGTAGAGTCAAATGATAAAAGTGAAAGGAATTGTGCGGTCTAAAATTTGTTTGTCTGAAGTCATGGTAAGAGCCAAAAAATATATAATCTTTGTAGAACGAAGTCATGTACGACGTATATGTCACGACATGTGACCATGATAACATATGTTACCATGACTTCAGACAAACAAATTTTAGACCGCACAATTCCTTTCACTTTTATCATTTGACTCTACGACGACATAAGAATATGCGAACTTTAGTCATATTTAGTTAGATGATTGCGTTTTAATGTGTCTTCTTTCGTTAAATATTGTAATACACTGAGGATGATCCGAATAAATGGATCGAAACGTATGTAATATGTACTCGAAATCATTGCATTTCAATTAAACTGTTAAGACACTAACATCTTGTCGCGGCTCTAAGCCCCTTTTTTTCTTGATTGATTTTTTAATCTTTTGAGCCTTTTATTATTGTCTTTTTAATATATTGCAAAATGTGTGTCCTTTTTGTCCCGCACATACATTATACTTATACAGACATTTTTTACTTTACCGTTCCTCAATGAATATTATCGCAACTTTAGTAATGTTGTAACTGCATAATATATTAAAAGAAGTCAATTGAACAATACGCATAAATGAATAATTATATAAAGTTTTTATAGTTAACTATATTTCTGAAACAGCGCTAACAAATTACAGCTAAATTTAATTTATGTTTCTCCAGAATTTAAATATTTCGAATATTTGTACATAGAACTCACATTATGTAATATTATGTAATAATACGATTTCTTTTTTTCGTGAATACTCTGCGTATTATTGGGAAAATAAAAATATAAAAAAATAACAATTATAATCCAATGCATGTGATTATAATTAATTAGAAACAGAGATATATGTATATAAAGAAAATTAATTATAATATCTCTATTAGTTAGAAAATAAAAATTATAATATCTCTATTTCAACTTTTTATCTTAACCATTGCATATCTCAAACTTAACGAGATGTTTGAATTTGTGCATTATTATTTGCAAAATTAATTGAAAATTCAACTTACACTATCTATTTGCATTATCTAGTTATAATGCTAAAAAATAAAGGATAAAAAAGAACTATTCGAAAACTTTATCTTACATTATATTATATTATGGAGATTATTTCAACTAATTTATAATATTAAAGGAAATATGAAAATTTTGATAACAAGCTGTCAGATATATAATGAAAGAAGTAAATCATATGTAATAATAACAGATAATATAATTTGTGCGTTTATGTTTTAGTTCTTACTGGCTCTATAACTTTTAATATAAAAATTTTATTTAACTGTCTGTAACGCCATGTAACTTTGAAGTCACATATTCATATATCATATATTTTTCAAGTCTTATTTAATTTTTTTGCCGTAACTGAACGTAGTATTTTACTGTTGTACCATTCTTTCGTAAAGAAGTCTGTTTATAGCGATTTTTAATTCCTATTTTTTATATCATCCTACTTTATCATAAAATAAGTATTGGTCAAATTTTTATACAAATAACTGATAGCGATTATTTCGTATGAATATTGTTGTTCCTTTTTTTCATTATTTTAATAAACAAAAAACAATTACATAATAAAGGTACATACAACAATTTTTATTCATTGTGTTTAAATAATAATTTTGTTGCTATTTATATATATATGTATAGCTTTGTGACTTTTATGTCATATCATAATGAACAAAATAGAAAAATAATAAAAAATTGAAAATTAATTGTTAATTTATATCCTAAGGTCAAAGTTTGCTAATCACACACAATTATGTAATTTTTTTCAAACATGGAAAAAATTGGGAATATAACTTATGCAGTTTTAACTTATAGAAAGTTAAATTTTTCTATATAACTGAGCAATAAATTTCTTAAATGTTTATATAGTCACTAGATGTAATATATGCAATAAAGTATTATTACTGTCTCTTATACACATCTAGATGTGTATAATTATGTAATATTATGTAATAATACGATTTCTTTTTTTCGTGAATACTCTGCGTATTATTGGGAAAATAAAAATATAAAAAAATAACAATTATAA
>NJRQ01000299.1:209560-238838 GCA_003063805.1 Aphaenogaster ashmeadi
AAAAAATAAATGATAAATGATTATCTGTAGTGTAATAAGACGAGAAAATATGCGTAGAAACTTGCACCTTATTTACAATATGTGCATATTCTACTACAGAAACAATATTAAAACGTTGTCGAATATAATTTACTTTAATATTAAAACATTTCTTAGGGCCAATTTCACCAACCACGATTAACTTAAACGGCCAGTTATTCCATTGGAATTGACCAATCGCATTTGTCGTTAAGCAAAATTAACAAATGCAATTGGCCAATTCCAATGGAATAACCGGCCGGTTAAGTTAACCGTGGTTGGTGTTAGGCCCGGTTCCACAACTTGCTTTAACCGAAGTTTAACTCGTTAAACCTAATCAGGATTGGTCTATAACGAGTTAAACTCTGGTTAAAATAGGTTGTGGAACTGGGCCTTAATGGTTAAAAGATTACTTACGCACCACGAAAATCATTAATGGCATATGCGTCTCGAGCAACGAAGTTTGAATACTGCCACACAGATACAAAGTATGGGCAACAAAATAACAATCGTATGATACCAATTGTACCAACCTAAACATTCTAGATTACCCTAAACAGTCAATGACCCATGGTATCCCGTGGCTCATGGTGGCCCCGGTCTCCCTTACATCTAAATAAAAAGAAATAATTTTATGGAAAAATTAAATAAAAGTTATAAAAACTTTGTAAAAATTAACTTGTAAAATAATTTTAACTAAATAATTTATGGTAAAACATTCTTTTAAATATTGTTTTGTACGGTTTGAATAAGTATTACAATAGCTACAAAAATAAATTTAATGTATTTTTATTTTATTAATGCTAAGCGTGTTATAAAATATGAAATTAACTGATACTTTAATTTTTGGCATAAAACAAGAATTTTATTTTCACAAATATCAAAGCATTTAAATAAGATGGTTAGTAAACCTATTGAATTTTGATAAATGTTTATTAATCTCAAATAAATTAAAGTTTTAATGTTATTATTAAGATTAATTGAAATAATAAACTTATTTATATATTTACATGCTTTAAGTGTTAGGGTTTGTTTTTTGGAGCAATATTATTAAATTTATTAAATCCTTGTTCAAATGTATTTAACTTTTATACAAAATTAAGTTATATATTTTTTATAATTTGTCATATATTTTGAAAGTTCATTGTATTTTATTACTCTATACAGATTATGTTAATATAACAATGTAGCATCGTAAAAGAATATGTGTGTCAAAAGACGCTTAGTGAAAAGGTTCACTCCCATGAGAATTTTGATTTAAGTTTTCTCAGCACTTTAGCCAAATCCCGCAAGATTTACCTGTTATTCATGAAATGTCTCATTCTGCCTCATTCTGATGCTCCTTAAGCCCCAAAGGATTTGTCAAAAAATGGATTATTCCACCTAATCTTGCATGGATACTCAGGAGATCATGAGAAATTTATGATGAATTTCAATGAGTCATTCATCGTAAATAGTTTATGATAAAACCTCAATCTTTATGCATTTAAATATCAATATTAGTTTCTAACATATACCTATAGATATTTTTAAGGGGACCAGATAGGTTTCAACGACCGAAAACTGCGTGAGATTCAAATGACGGTTGTGGATGAACGAATAAATATACACAAATTTTCTTTTTTGCAAGTTTTTTTATGCATTCTTGATAAACAAAACAAGCTTTGAAACTTTCAAAAATATTAATAATTAAAGGAGATATTTATATTTGAAGGCGTCTCGCGCACTGCTTTCTTCTTGCCGCGATTCCGGGTGAACGAGTTGGAGTTTCTTTATTTTCTTGGCGCCATTTTGTTGATAAGATCCCCTTCTATAGACTGAACCTAAATTCTGTAAAAAAACATCAAAATTATAGTAATGCGGCCAAAAAACCAAAAACTTCGAAAAATTTAAGCTATTTATTGTTAAAACGGTTTTAAAAAGTTAATTTTCATATGCAGACATACAGGGTTGGGCAATTTGGCGCTGCGAGTAGTTTCCTACGATTCCTACGTATAAAAACGTATAATACGTATTATACATGACAAAACTGTAAAGGCCGTATTACACTACTGTTTGCGGGCTCAACTTGCGGTTGCGGTTACGATTAACGGTTGCGGATTAACCAATCAGAGCAAAGCAGCTTGTCACCTGATTGGTCAATCCGCAACTGTCAACCGTAATCTCAACCCCTTATACCCTTATTTTATTAAGTTTAGCGCAAATTAAAAAGCGACTTTAAAAAGCAGGATTCTAACCTAATAAAGTAGTAAACAAGGAAAATAACCGAATACGGACGTATTTAAAGTATTGTTATTTATTAAAAGTGTATCAAAAATAACATAAGTAAAGAAAGTAAATTAAATGTTATAGTCTATCCTGTCTGTCCAAATAAATTGTTAGATATCGACAATTTCTTTCTATTTCTCTCTAGATTTAAAAATGTTCTCATCCTAATTCATATGAATTCAATTCGATCATTCGCACTGCGATTGCACCTGCACACTGTATGGTGGCGGCACTTTCGTATTATTATACATGGATGAAACCTATAGGATGTATTATACGTAGTTTCATCCATGTATGAAACCTATGTATAATACGTTATGTATAATACGTGCCCAACGTGCCTAACCTAACCAATCCTGCAGACATAGATTCAGTTTATGTAATACGTGTTTATCTTTAATTAAAAAAAAAAATCAAATCGATATCTTCAGCCGTTCTCGAGTTATCGCGGCAAAACTAGCGGAAAATGCTGTTTTGAGAAAAACGCGGTTAAAGTTTGGGAACAGGATTACGGCTAGAAAATTGATACTTACGAAGCTCAAAAATTGCTCATGCTATAAAATGACTTCTCGAGGTCATCTTCCATCTGAGCAGCAATCGCGCGTCCCCACAGGTTTGGCCAATAGAAACACGAGGAAAGAGCGACACAAAGGTACAAAGGCGTGCCGCTACCTGATCGCGGGCCGTGCACGGCTACACATTTTTGGCTCTGCTGAACTCAATTTTGCGAATATCGAAGTTTTTTTGCGACAAAATGTTCTTAAAAGAATATACTAACCGATTATGTAAAAAACCAAAAATCTATTTTTTCGAAATTTCAAACCTATCTGATCCCCTTAATCGACTCTGATACATAGCTGTAAATTTCTACTTATTATAAATAATTAATTTTTCTTTTGAAATATTTAATTTTGTGTAGATACTTTTGTATTGCTAATTCTAGAACTTTTCAGTATACAGGTTTCTCCTGTGAATATTACTAACTATGAAATGAATAGACTTTGACATCAAAATAATGTTCTCATACCTTCAAATTCCCTGCCTTTATATAAACCAAGATGTTATTAATGAAATTCACGTTTACTACACGTCCCTATACGGAAAGCAGTTTATCGCCTAGAAACCAAATTAATCATGCTTTGAATCACTTTGGGTTGCTTAGTATAATTAAATTCTGAATAACGTTGCCTGTGGTAGAAATAGCAATAAAGGCCTGTGAAATTACAATTGCATAGGTTGTGAAGTTAATGTGAGCAATCCCTGATGTTTTATACATGATATAAAGAATATTAATTGTAGATAAATGTTGTATATTACATCATCTTTTTATACGTTCTGTATATCGTATAAAGAATAAAATATATTGGACTTAAAGTTAACTGTAATATACCTTAGTACAAAGTATACTGAAAATATTACAGTTGAGAATATTTTATTACATCATTTATAATTTAAATTTTTTAATGCCTGTATATTATACCACATAAAAACAATATCAGATTTTATGGAACAAATATGCAAAACATTTTTTTCTTCAAATATGGCAGTATATATATGCAAATATTATTTCAATGTAAGTAATTTTTGTACAGTAATGCATAAAGTAAAATAATAATACGCGCGACGTGAGTTAAAAGCTATCGAATCATTTATTCGATCGATTTTATAAAGATTTATTTTGTACCATTTAAGCTATACTTCTGATGCGCAAAAACAAATCTACGTCTCCATTAACCCAACTGTAACCTACTGTCAAAAAAAATGAATGTGTAACAAAGGAGCGATATATTCTCGAAATGAAGCTATCTTTTCTGCTTGTTATGCACGCTTGTCTTCTCGCTATCCTTATGAAGTTTTATGTGTGCAAAGCGCTGTTCTTCAAACTGCATCAATCGATACATCACGCTATTTGCATATCTGGCAATTTTGTATTTTTATTCTTTAATAATCCTCTTTATTATAGCATTTCAGAGTTATCATACACATGTACTTTTTTGTCTACAATTTCTTTTATTATTTAATAATATAAAGTTTTTTTTAAATAAAACTATTGTCAAACATATGACATTTCTATATTTTTTCTTAATAATATATTCTTTTATTATTTAATAATATAAAGGATTTTTTAATGAAACTATTGTCAAACATATGACATTTCTATGTTTAATTTAATTAAAAATTTAAGAATTTTAATTAAATTTTTCTTTGAGATAAATAATATAAGTATATAAATAACAAAAATTTATTTTTTTAATTCTATTTTACATGCAAGCCAACTTTATTAAAATGGATTTATAATTTAATTGAAAATTCAAATTCATCAAAGAATTCATGAATAAAGCGAATTGCAGAGAACTGTCTAATCTTGATATTTGTCAAGTACTATATAATGTATAACGTAATAGTTTATCACATAAATGTAAATGTAAAGTGATGCTTTGTAAATAAATAATTAAGTTAGAATATTAATGAAAAAATAATTTTTACTGATATCTCTTGTGAGAATATATATTGGACTTAATATATTATATGTAACAATATATGCAACATGTATACATTAAAATCGTGTTAATCATAACAATAATTAAATATGCTACAGTAACAACATTTAATTATTAGCGTAATGTACTACGGTTTTAATTTGTAATATTTTTTATATCTTTATTTTCTATTCTTTATAAACAGCCATATAATTTTCTAGATACACATAATTTTTTGAAAAGATCTAAAAGATGTACTTTATATAATAATTCTTATTCATAGTTGTGTTAATAAAAAATGAGGAAGTTATTTGATTCCTAAAGTTTTTATTACAAATGCTAACAAGCACTGTTTTATCTTGCGTGTCATAAATCTTTATCTCCAAATTTTCATGTATAAAAAATGACGGTGCGTTACAAGCATAAAATTGCTTAAAATGGCGATTATGAGATTACAAACAGCATGAAAAGGTCTCATTAAAAGCGTTAATCTCTCGCGTATACTTTTTATTATGCAAACTCGGCGCATATAGTAACGAACCACGTGGTTTTCTTAGATTTCAAGTCTTCCGCCTGCGTTACAGCGCAAGCTCGTCACGCAAGTTTGGCTTGGTTCCCGGTGCAAATCGATGCTGTCTCTCCAAGGCGTCCATTCATCCTGTTCCGTTATAATCCACCGCCCCAAAAGTGCACAAGTATACCCTTAATAGAGCGCATGTTTATCTCGCTGAACAGGGATGCTCATTCATAGGTTAACAAATACAAAAATCAATTATTAAATAATTTAATTAATAAAATCAGAAAACGGAAGAACAGTATTATATATTTATGAAAACAAATTTTAATAAAAACAATTGTTTAAGATGAATCCATCCCACTAAAAATTGTTAACATAAGATTAACATAGTAATTGTTAACATAATAATCGTTAACGTAAAAATCGTTAACATTTTAGGAAAAGAATGCAGTACAATCTCAACGTTATAACTTTCTTTTCGATCTTAGAAATGCATCAAGAGAAAAAGACAGACTCATGAAAATGTGAGTTTCTTCTTGACAAGAAATTTGCAAATCGTCTTTGGCTGTAGCTTGGTAGCATCGTTCTTTTTAAGAGGTACGACGATGAAGAAACCAAAAACACGATCACCGTTGAGGAGTGAATAAACTGTATATGTCATCGTTATTTATCTCGATGCTCCGCGATCATTTGTCATTCACGAGACATGAGAGATCCACGAACAGCTTGAACATGACGGACTGCCAAGCTGAGATGACGAGAGGCAGAGTAGATCTTCGATGTACTCCAAAGTGGCGCAGTCGCCTTGACAACGGCGGCGCCATGTGCGTGTATGTGCGCCCTTTCACGACGGCGTCGACGAACGGTGAAGAGACGGAAGAGGACAACGTCCACAGGAGCGAGTGAGATAATCGACGATTACACCCTGCGCGATGATAGAAAGAGCGAGAGAGAGAGGAAGAGAGCGCGACAGCGCGCTTGATGGTACTAGCTAGAGAGAAAAGGTGGAATACAAGGGTTGGAAGGTCGGCGGAGCGCAAGGGGGTGGCGCGCGAGAGAAAACCGCTAGCGTGTACCGCAGTACGGGATAGTGAGCTGCGAGCTAGTCTCCTCTCTCACGCCGCGAAAAAGCCACTATCGGCTGAGACAATACGACCGTTCGGCTGTTCGTTTTCCGCCATTCCATACCTTATGAAAACAGATTGTTCACGAAAGTGTCTCCGATTCTCGTTCTAGTTCATGACATGATGTGTGTGAGGGAGCGACGGTAATTGTGGGATTCGCACGGGATTATTCTCGAAGCTGCTCCAAATCCCTTCAGGGTGTGATCAAGTCGTACCAGTTTTTGTACCAGTTGTCGCGACGCGCTCATCGAATGTCAAGGACGATGCGGCATTTCGTCGTTGTATTCCGACACGACACCCGTTAGATCCCACGTCGATGACGGTCGTGAATCGGAGGGACGATCAGCAACGTTAACTGAGAGGTATCGTGAGTGCGTGTGGGTCTCAACGTCAGAGATATCTCATACTTTTTTCGAAAGCTTTATCCTTAAATCGTGAAGCGCATCACTTGTCGTCGCGTCTTGATCTCATTAAAATCCTAACAATGCAGGCACCTGTTCCTGAGTGCAGCGAATCGGAGGACGACGAGGTGGATAACGATCCTCCCTTTACTACTTCTAGAAGTGACAATGGAACTGTATCCTCGTGAGACGCTGCCACCTGCGGCGAGTGTATTACGGCTTATTGGTATCGAAACGAGGACTTGAAGTTTCGATACTCTTGTCATTCATGAAATTTGGTGAATATCTTTGATACGCGAAGAATTGAACGTTTCCATACTTACGAGAAAAATTCAGGTGGTATATGAAGAAGGATTTTTAAGTGACTGGACATTTGACATGAGCAAATTTTGAGATACGTTTTCGAAACGTAAAGAAATGATACGAAGTCCACATTGTTAAAAATGGAACTTAAATGATTGAATGCGTTCTCGTCGTTGACGAAAAGCAAGTTCTCAAGAAAACAAGTGGTTTTATTGTACTCTAAATGAAATGTATGTCATGACATGAAGAATCATATCCTGTTTCTACATAATCCAAAAATCTTGTTATCTAGACAAGAAAACATCTGTACGCTGTTGTTATTTTGCTGCACGTTGAACTGGTGTTTTAAGTGACGAAAAAGTGAATATTTTCACATATGTGAAATTTAGTTGATATCTGATAAAGTTTAAGAGACTGGAATAGGCGTGGATCGATGAAATCTGAAGCGCAATCTAAATTAACACAACAAACATAATCAAAACTTAAGGCACATAGAAGAGTAGGAGTATTCAGGGGCTTGTTTTTAAGTAAGGCGTTAAATAAGATCAAACTGATGTAATCTCATCGAGATGTTAAAGTTGATCTCGCGTAACTTGCAAAGGAGCACATTCTCGTCGTTGTAGTTGTTGTATCTGTTGACCGTGACCTTCGATCATGTGACGTCATTCAGGTCAGACGGAAACGTGTAGAGCAAACGATGTCTCTCGAGATGCTTTTGTGACCGCCGTCGCGGCGACAGTAGATGCAATCAATCAGAGTGTTACTGTGCATTCGCTAGACATTATTTTATCATCTCGAAGAATCCCCTGGCGAGTCTCTTATCGTATGAAACATGCATTTTTCGCTCAGTGAAAAAGATAGTGGTCATTCGAAAATGAGCGATGGTACTATCTCGTTTTGAGATAGTCCAATATTTTTTACGCAATTTAACTCTTGTTTTGCGTATCGTTAACGATCGTTAATATCATATAAATAGTTCGTAATAATAAAAAATAAGCATAAAAAATACGTAAAGTAATATAAGTTTAAAATAAACGTCGCTTTACTTTGATAAAAAAGTGATCACGCAAATGGAGTACCTACTCCAGAAAACTCTTGTAAATTTTATTCAAAATATAAAAAAGAGACTCAATGTTTTACAAAATGCTTTAACGTAAGTGTATTTTTATTTCACGAGCGAGAGAGAAGTGGAAATCAATACAAAACAATTCCAATCGAATACACTTTTCCGTAGTTGCGCAAGGTGCGTTAATCTTTCACGCTGTTCCATTGTTATTTGCGATCAATCGTTACTATTATCTTGCGATGATTACGGCGTTCAACGTAAGTGTCACTTCAACATAACTGTCTACTTGTCAAAAGTAGTAATACAAAAAAATGAGTTTCATGAAACTCTTCTTTTCATTAATCAAAGTTTGACAACGTTTGGGCAAGGACAGAACGAAAAGTTACTCTTTTTACGCTCGATCGTTAATATTATCTAAATTATGCTTTTTGACGCATTTTCGGCGATCAAAAGTAGCCGAGTAAATTGTTATTCACATAGCCAACAAAAGAAATAAATATTGTCAATGATACTTGTTAAAATGTTAATTATATGAGATTTGTTAAAGCTCGTTGGAAGTTAGAATTTTGAGAAACTGCTTTTAAAAATTAAATGTTTATTGTAAACGCTTTATTGTGAGAATTGTGTATATGTAAATTCGTGAGAATATGTAAATAAGAATCGGAGAAATTAATGCTCAGAGCTATGAGAAGTTTTTCGGAATTTTTATGAATGTTGTTAGTGGTATTAATAGCTTATTAGTTGAAATAATATCAACTATAGGGCGACTGTGCAATAGCTTGGAACAAGGTAGGAAACTTTAGTTATGTGAAACTACCTCGCAAAGTTACCTCATCTGCAAGTATCGTCTTCCATATTGTTTCGAGAAAAAAGAGCAATTGAGAAGCAAACATTTCTCTTACTTCTGAAGAACTAGAACTTACAAATTCCTTCTGATACAAATTTATTCGGTAGATTAGATACAAGATCGGAATTACTCAGATCGCTTAAGAGCCCTTTTCATCGTGCACGAATAGGTTTCATAAGATTACCTTCGCTGCTCCTTCGTCAATTTACTTTTGCCAAGTGTTTCTCCTGTAAGAAAAACAATACTTCTTGGTTAGAGTGTAATCAACTTTTACAAATAGCGAAACAATTTTGCAGCAGAAACACTTGCATTTCCTCCATAATTTTGTTTCCTGCTATGTGTCAAGAAAACAGCATTCTAATTAAATTTTCCTTTGAAACCCCTTGAAAAATTAGAAACATAAGAGCTTTGCTAATTTATTGCAACGTTTGAGTACGAATTTCGAATCTTTGTCGAGAGTAACTTCTCTTTAAACTTGGTTTTAATAATTAAAGGAACAATGAGTGCACAAAATACACTTACAACATATTGAAGCTATGCTCATGCAAGATTAATGGATTATTCAGGATATGAGTATGCTAAAGTATGTATGGGTAAAGTTATTTAAGCATTCACGTAATAGTTTTGCGAAATGAAGCAATGACATTATAACAATCATAGAAGAGGCGGACAAAATCTAAATTTATTATTGACTTATTTTATAATAAGTCAATTGATCAATATTACACGGTGGCGGATATCATTTTCCTCAAGATGTTCATCCAGAATATATCAAATCTTTCTCTCCGTTATCAATCAATTATATATTTCTTCGGATTTGTTTATCGTACCTGCTCGACCAATTATAACGATTCTGCTGAGTGATTGGAAAGGATTTACGGCGATGTGGTCGAAGGAACGATGTGGCCGGACGTTGCCGGTAGATCTCATACGTTCTGCGATCATTTCAAAGTGAAGTTGCCGGCAGCAAAGAAAGAAGAGAGAGAAAAGGAGAACGAGCCGGCGTGCTGTAAGATCTTCGCCCTGTTTCATTACCGTAAGCCTCGGGACCCGCTCCGTAGTTCCAGTGCAGCCTCGTCGGTGCCCCTGCTCGATATGGGCGCCAGAGCATGGGACTACGAGGCCTTGCCGGAACTCCACACCTCGACAGCAGTCACGCCGACTTCGACGCCACCGAATGCGTCCCAGCAGAAGACGCCTAGAGTGTATTTTCAAGCAGAGAATCTGGCGTCCACTAGGCGAAGAAGCAGCAATAGACTGCTGACACCGCAGCAGTCTTGCAGGAGACGTAGCCGGAGCATGAGCGCTTGGAGCGACCTGTCCAGGTCGTCCTTCAGATTGGATGAAAGGTTCGTTGATCTCTGTCTCGGATGTAGTTCCGGTTCTAGCTGCCACGACTTTATTCTACTTCATAAAGTGACAGCTTACGTTTCAAGATTAATAAGATTAACAAGATTAGTACGATTCTACATGGAGTTCAGAAGTTGAATTGGTTTTGTAAATGCGGATTTAATTTGCATGGTAAATTGACTCTTTTATCTCAGCATAGCTACATGGTTACATGCTATGAATAGAATTAATTAACACTAAAACTACCACCGCCGGTCAAATGACCGTTTTTAAACTTTTGACTAAAAATTCTGCATTCAATGTTATCGCTTTTCCTCAATTGACTTCACGACTTTTCCTTAATATACATATAATCAATTTTTCAATACCTATCTCTCTTCTTCTTTCGTTTTTTCTGATAAACATATTACCTGCATTCAATTGGAAAAAATAAAACTTTTATTTAAAATATAATAAATTGTAAGACGACTTGACTGGCCATAGATGGTATTCTATTTATTACTACGTATCAACCATACGGATTGTGGTCCTCTACGAGTATTAAATTTAATAATAATAATGCTATGTATAAATTGTCGGTAGCTTTAGTGTTAATAATGAAGTTAGTTTCATTAAATATATTCGTTAAAATAAAATTTTTTGATCCAATTTAGCCATCTGATTATATTAAAAGTTTATAAAATAATAAACAAAAGATTAAATTAATTATAACATTAATCTAACAACATAAAAATATGTTTTTTGCAATTTAGAAATAATGTGAGAACAAAAATGATTGATATATCGATTTATTTCATATTACGAAATCTACATCTATTCGTATTTTTATATAATCAATGACATTTTTTCTATTTATGGTTTCTTTCTTTGGAGTTTTGTAAAAAGGAAAATTTAAATGACGATAAATATAATCCAAATAATAGTCCTTTTTATGATATCAATTTCATTTTCGGTTGACTGCAAGAAGTAAAAAAATCCCTCGTATCGAAAATTAAAATTAATTTGCACACTGAATTTCTCGTAGGAGTATTTATTAAACTTTATGCCATTGACGATAACGAACGGGCTCCTATTATCCTTCGACAATAATTTCATCGTTTTATTCTCCGTATAGCTTTTATTTATTCGTACTTTTATGTTCGATTTTAAAGTTCAATTTACTGTACAAATTATGTTTTTTACTACAGCATTATTTTGCGAAATTCTCCAATTATTTGTACAAATAATAATTTGCAAGCTGTATAAAAAATAATATTTATTGTATAAATTTTTGTTGTATTTTATATTTTATCATTGTGCGTTTAAGCCTCTTTTTGAGGGAATTTTATTATTTTATCTCTCTTTTTTAATAAAAAGAGCGTGACCCCTTATTAATATCCGTAAGTTTTGATATAGATAAAATGGGCGAGTAGGTTCAACTATGTTTTTAAATAAAAATGTTAAAAGTGTTATAGGAGAGGTTAATAATATCATTATATGTTTTTTCATTGAGCAAGCGCGGAGCTGCTTTATCTCGTCAGTGCATCGTAAACGACCCTACAAAGAACAAGCTTTCGATTATCGATCATCGTTATCGACAACGTGCATGTATGGTCATTTCATCGAAAACCAATAGCGATTGCTATACTATGTTAGGCAATAAAACCACGAGTAAACTTTATATGTCGCGATATATAAATCTAACGTAAATGTCGTACAACAGTGCAACAAAATTTTGTAGGTAGTTGATGAATAGTGATATTTGTAAAATTTGTACGAAAAAATGTAAACATGGCTAGACAATTATAATATAATGATATTAATCTTAAAAATTCTAATATATATTTTGTTACATATAATAAATCTGTAAAATTTGTTTAGCAGTAAGAGCATTATGAGAAATGGCACTATAATATAAATCTTTTATTTAAATCACGTTACAATGAAATAATACATAACGGTTTTCAAAGGGAACTAAAATGGAAGAGAGAACTTTACTTTAGTTGGAGATAGAGACGAACGGATTTTCCGTACGTGTGAAACACATTGCTTTTATTTATTGTATTTTTCACAAAGTTCTCACAAGTTCTTTTAAGTTAAATATTGATGGCGATTTTTATTATTTTACTTCTAGATTATATTTGTATCTGTAACGTGTAAAAATAATAAATTTCTTAGAAATTTTTCTTGGAATTCTTATAAAAATAATATAAATTTCTTAAAAATTTATAAATTCCTTAAAAGTTTATCAATTTTTTTAAAATTTATAAATTTTTTAGAAATTCATATTATTTTTAGAAACATTAAATTAATGTTAGAAAATGCAACATTTATTGATAAATATTTATGCTTTTCATAATCCTTGTGCATTAAACACATTGTAGATAGCAATTCTAAAATTGTATATGTAAATTATGATTATGATTATAAAATATTGAAAGATATATAATGATATAAATTTGGAAGTATGTGTATTGCGTATATGTATAAAATTATTTTTATAAATTTAAAAAAATGTAATTTTGAATAGGAAAAAGCATAATATATCGTAGAACAATGCAGTTTCTTAGAACTTAACATTGAAAACTATTTTTGTATTCAGGAATGCCGTAAATGAACTTATGCACAACGTCATAAATCCTTCGAAAGCTTGATAGCGTCTTTTAACTACTAAATTCGAATTTATAGCAATATTAAGCTGAAGTTAATGTCTCCCATTTAAGCAAAATTGTGACAAAATTTGCACTTTTATCGTTGTCATACACATTATTAAAACAAATGTGCGGCTATTTCCATTTATATCTTTGCTTTAACTGCTGTTATCTGACGTGTTTCGTAACTCCTGGAGAGTAATTTGATTTTATTAATATAGCGAAATTAAAGTAATTTCAAGCGATTTTATATCACGCATAAATCGAACTTTATTAGGCATTAGAAAACAGCATCATTTTGTGCTGACTGTCCGTCTCTTTATCTTTCATGATGGAATATCGTTTTTGTTTTTAGTAGAAACTTTAAGATATCACTCAATAAATGTTCTAAAAACATTTCAGGAACGCGCGAAAATGGAAAGAGATTTCTTATTTCTTCTTGACCACGGAGAGATTACGTTGCATTTTGAAGCGACCGAATCCTTTAGAGTGCTTTCGTTGTTAGATAGAAACGAGATTTCTTTTCGAATACCTAGATATTGTATACCTATTTTCCTTATTTTTATGTTATTATTATTTAGTCTAACCATTATACTAATTTTTAATAGTCTAAATAGTCAAAATTACATCTGTGCGAAATAATCACAAAATTATATTGAAGATAGCTTTAATCAACTTAATAAGAAATTTATGCATTTGATTTACACGCTATTACGTTGTTAAAATTGAAAATGGATTATAACTGTACTTTTTTAAAAATATGCATGAATTTATTATTATTACACTTAATAATACAAAAAGTTCTGTATAATATAAAGGTTCAATAATATAATATCATACTTATTTAAAATTTAATTAAAAACAAAAAGGTCTGTACTGTATATAATTTTCTTAAAATCTATTTTAATTTTAAAAGAAAATTGTTTACGTTGCATTAATTCTGAATCTCTTATTCGTTTAAAATATTTTTATAAATAAATACAATTATAATATGAATGAGATTATTAAAACTAAAGCTATAACTATATATAAAAACATAAAGAAAATTTAGATACATTTATTGATAACATTGTTAATAACATTTAAACTAATTGCTTTTTTTATTTATTTTTATTGTTATTCTTTACTGTATTATGACAATTAAAAAATTTATCAAAAAAGAAATTAATTTATGATATTTTATGTTTTATATCTGTTATTACGACTATTTTTTTATTGCTTTAAGCAGTCCATTCACGATATTTTAATTTTCTTGTTTCAGGTAAGTGTGGAGCTATACTTTTATTCTGCGTTACACGTAAGTAATTAACTTAATATGATTAGCGATTATTGAAATTACTAGCCAGAGCATAAAGCGGACCACATCCTATTGCACTGGATTCTCCAGATCGATGAACTGCGATATAGTATAAGCAGCAGATGTCTTAAATGCATCACCGAGTAAACTCGTATTTGTGTTGTATATAATGTTGAATATATTTGCGGATACCGTAAATGCAATAATAGTCTCTTTATTGTCAGACATAAACCACAAGCGTATTTGTAGAAAATGTGTGACTCAAGTTAAATTCATTATTCTTTTATTTAAGTAATTATGTGTAAGAAAAGATCAAGGAAAGATTGATAAATAAATAATGTGCACTGTTAATAATTAAGTTCCTGTCTCTTATACACATCTAGATGTGTATAAGAGACAGGTAATTATGTGTAAGAAAAGATCAAGGAAAGATTGATAAATAAATAATGTGCACTGTTAATAATTAGAACTTAATTATTAACAGTGCACATTATTTATTTATCAATCTTTCCTTGATCTTTTCTTACACATAATTACTTAAATAAAAGAATAATGAATTTAACTTGAGTTTAACTTAATTATTAGCTGAATATTTTTTATATAAAAGATATCCAAGATTGTTATATTGAAAATAAGCAGATTTTTTGTATTATACAACTAATTTATAGTTTTCAGTAAGTCTCAATTTATTTAATAATGCAATCATGAGTTTTATTTCTTCATAAATTATTGACATTAATTTAAAAATACATTAATATAGAAACAGAAATAAATAATACTGATTATTTATTCTTTACGATTATTATAAAGAAACGATTAGGCTTCAATTATTTTCATCATGAATATTTTCAAAAAACCTAAAATACTTTACGTAAAAAAATATTTATTACGTAAAGAATAATGATCCAACTGATTAATGAAAAATTTTACGAGTGTAATAGGAATACATTTTTTTTATATTTATTCATGAAACACTTTGTTTTACGTACTGCAGAGTTTCGCAAATTAGCAATTGCAGAGAATAATCTTCTCTGATACAAAAACTTTACTTTGTGACGAATGTTATTTTTAGCTATGTTTTTACTTTTTACGCGTTTTGCTTTTACAGTTAAAAATTTGTTAGAGAAATATTCGAGAGATCACTATATCAATTTTTTGAGAATAGTTCAAATAATTTGTAACGTATACTATGTAATTTTAACATTCAAATTTATCTCTGGAAATGGTTTTAAACAAAAATGAGAAAGGTTATAGAATAAACAAAATATATGTTTTTATTCGATATTGATGGCAGACGAAGTAATAAAAAATGCTTGATATATATAGAGTTCCAAGAAAAACTCATCTAAAAGATTTGTTGAGATTAATGGAAAAAAGATATCCATATATATTCATAATATTATAAAAAGAATCTTTTAAAGTGGATGAGAAGATATTTAAATATAAATACTATTACCCCGTAACATATCGGCTTTGACAAGCAATTAAATTTGCTCCAATTGTTTTTTTTCTGTAAAAAATTATATTTAAAAATCTAAACTACAAAAAATATAGATATAGATATAATTAGTTTTAACAGAATCTTTGTTTAGTGCAAAATAAAAATTGTCTTGTATTAAAGAATTTCTTTTCGAAATTTTCGGAAAATTCGGAAGCAAATTTGTGTACAAATATCGTCCAATTTAACGCTACTTTTATAACGAAAATGTCAGAGTTCATTTCTTTTCCATTATCATTCTTTTATTCTGCTTGATATTGTTATCATGGATTGCCAACCAGTTTTGGTTCAGGTATTCGAAACTAGGATCAAATGCGATTTTCGCGAAACATTCACGCTTGGATGCATTCATATCCTTGTTATCTGTTCATGGTATTGAGGTTAATCTGATAACATAAATGCCTTTAAGATATGACGTCATATATATATTTCAATTTAGAAATACCATGGCATTTAAATCGACAAGAGGATGATTAAATAGAATGGCTTACAAATTGCAATTTGTAAAAACATCTCAACAATAAATCGATATGCCTTTATTTTTAAAAGATTGTTATATTTTCCTTAGAATGTAATAATGTAATAAATGTAAATAATGTAATAAAAAATAATGCGCAAAATAACCATATTTATAAAATGCATAATTTTTTAATGCAACGTGTTTATCAATAAATATTTAATTCTGAAACAATCATTTCTGAAAGCAAGATAAAAAATCTCAACAGCGCCACAAATTTAACCTTTATTGTCACATTGCATATAGTTTAATTTTGTACTATATAGATTAAATAAAATTAAAATTAATCGCGGTTTGTTTAACGATGTGCATCATATCTGTAAGTAATCCATATTAGTATTTGAAATTTTTGTTTGATACAAAGGGGGAATGTTTCGTAATAGCCATTATCGATGTGATCAACTAGTTTGTTAATCCCCCTTCCTTCATACACTGTGTTCATTCTGTCGAGTAATGCGGTTTCCCCTACACCATTTCTAAATCTGAAGCTTTGTTTAATAACATTATTTACGCGAAGTACCTCGATTAGGTGCCTTGTCGATTATGCCGCGGATGATGAACCGTATAAATTGAGCGTGTCACCTTATTCTTATATAATTTGCTCTATATATGTAAATACTGTGTCAGATACACAAGGATATTATAGAAAAAAATATTTCCGAAAAGAAAATTTATTTTTAGTCTATGCATTATCAGTGCTTCGCAACCACTGAGATATAACTATGGAGGAGGCACTCGATGCTACGCCTGTAGGCGGAAAGCGTGCCTGAGACAGATAGATATTAAGGGATCCCTCTCTTTGTCTAATAGCCGCCACGCATGCGCATATCACTCGCAGGACAAGCTGGACCAAAAGTTAGTGATGATATTTACCGTGTTAGGTTAGGAATCTAACCATGAACCGATCAAAACTTTTTAACTTGACTGTACGACAAGGACAGCGATCCCTTCAATTTACCTCTCTCTCGGCACGCGCTAGCCGAGCCAGTGCCCCCTCCATAGTTATGTCTCAGTGTTCGCAACCTTTTAAAAGCCAAAATTTATAATAGATAAAACAGAAACATTCCTTTTACCTTATCGATTAAACTTGTGGCGTCTTTAACATTTTTATATCTTTAGAAATAATTGTAAATTGCTTTAAATTTAAATATTTATTGATAAACGCATTTTATTCAAAAGTAATGTATTTTTTTGTAAATACTGTTATTTGCATTATTTGAATTATGCTTTTTCCTAATAAAGTAACAATCTTTTAAGAATAAAAGTATTTAATTTTGTAATATGAAGTAATTATTAACAAAAATTGTTGCATATGATCATAACAATTATTGCTTTCACGCAATAATTTGTTGCTTATCATCTGCCAAAAATATGCAAATTGTTATAGCAACACTCTATTAATTTTTGATACTTATAACCATATTTATATCGAGCATTGTAAGCTTGCATCTGTTGATAAAGTAGGTGCCTAATGTGCTTTTTTCACATGATATGAGTTTATATTATGTCTGAGCTTTCTTTCCTGCCTTACCGACTGTATGAGAAAAGTTCAGTGAGCTTTCGAGGAGACTCGCACTATGCCTGACGAGCGCAGTTTTCAACGAAGAATGAAGTAGTAATTAGTAGTATGATCTAATGTTAAGACCACCAGGTCTATTTAGTTTTAGTCCATAATAATTTTCAAAAAAATGATTGAATAGAATAAATTAAAAATCTAAATTATTAACGTCCTATTCACGCATGTATTTATTGGACACGATTAGAGTGTTTAATAATTCGACAGAAATTATTTGTAATTCAGAGAAAGTAATAAGATGCCGAAAGTAATAAGATCGAACAAAATAGTTTTGTACAATGTTATCGTCCACATCACTATTATGTGTAAATTGTTAATAACATACAAATTTCGTTTTTGATTGAATATTAAATTAATTAATTTATGAAACCTTACGTAATAATATCTATACGTAAAATTTATTTGGAGCAATATACTTTAAGTTCGGATTTGCCTAAATTTGTTTTGCCGTTTATTTTCTTAAGTATGGTATATTATTTTATGTAACAGTCTAAGAACATTGTTTATTAAAAAATTATTGAGCAATCTTTTAAGTTAAAATAATAAAATATTTTTCCGACTACATTTAAATGTTATAAAGTTTTATAGATATCAACATGAAATTAATAAATATTATTATTAAGATGTTTTTCAGCTTATGTTTTCTTTGTAATAATACTGCGATAAACATTGAAGAATTAATAAATATTTTACTGTCCTTCTTATTGGAAATTTTCTGAAATGTCAGGATAATCGGTCATTTGTAATTCTTTGTTAAAGCTGCTATGTGCGATAAAGATTTTCTCACGTATATGCAAATCAATTTATTAAAGTTTTCCTCTTTCCCATTTGAAAGAAAAATGATGAAATATTTTTCTTGATACGATTCTAGGAATAAATAAAAGAAGATGACATCATTAAAGAATTATCTCGCAGATTGATTTACCATGTTAGCTTTTATTTTTGTCGAAGCAATAAGCAATTCAATACTGATCAAATTTTCTATTATATTATAAGAGATAACGAAAGATCGGATTTCATTCTTATCCGATCATTATGATATAACGGAAGACATGTTCCGCGACTCGTATATATCGGAAATGTGTCTACTTGGAATATCGCATGGTTATAATGTATTTCCGTCGTTCTAAGAATTTAATGAATTGTCCATGCCGCGCGACGGTCTCATTAAAATTTTCTCGATATTATTGAAATGACTCTGTTAAAATCGTTGATTGCAATGCCAATCCACAGTAACAATGAATAATCGAACAATTCATTTACCGTTACGTTTCAAAATTTTCAAAAAACTAAAATTATTTAGTGAAGTTATATTATTATTTTGTTACTTCTAATTTCTACCTCAAATATTGTAAGATATCTATGGTAACTTTATTTAGCAAATATTATATAAAGCAATAAATGATCAAGTAATAATAAAATAAGAATATTAAAATTTCTTTTATGAATGAAACTGTCTTTTTGACGTCTGCTAGCTTTTCTTGTGTGATGCCACGATCAGTTCTATTAATATATCGATAGATTTTTATTAATATGTCGGATAGATTTCTTAATCGATATCAAATATTACTTTGATTTTATTGAAGATGGTATAGGTTCAATGTAGATATAATTTTAAATTCATATTCTCACATTTTGTCCTTCGAGGAATTAATACTTTAAATTCAAATTTCATCGACAACAACTGGCCAACCGTATATTTTAAATTAAAAACGGTATACATACGACGTTTCGACCCTAAGTTTTTGGTCCTTATCAAGTGCACTATAATAACAAAACATATTCGGTCATACATAGTGATATAAAAATAAAAAGAAGTACAAATAAAATTAAGAAGATTAAACGAGCGTTACCTCTAATACATATAAATTATCATTTTCTCAATTGACACAGACATCCGTTATATATGTAAAATTTTTTCAGAAATAAACGATGAAATGTCGATGAAATTTGAATTTATTGTTTGAATATTACTGGCGGTTTAACTATTTGTTAACATTGAATTAATACTTTGTTTTTCAATATAGGATGTGTAATAATTTCACAGGTATTTTATATTATAGTCATACAATAGAGTTTTAATAGCTTTGTTAAAATCGATAGAATATTAAATTTGTGTAATGTTGAAAAAAAGAAATTCGTTGAATTTTAATCATTATAATGATATCGAATAATGCATAAAAATCCGTTTAAAATTGGATATTAAAAATTGAAGATTAGTATAACGAGGAATTAGTATAATGACATATTACTAACGGAGGATTTGATGTGGCAATATATTAGTAGAATAAAGTATATTGAGTATTGATTATGTGTGGCTTATACGTAGTGATACGTAGTGATGAAAATTTCATATAAGGGGATAGAGATATTTCAGACATATTGTAAACTGTTATATTGTATGTTCAGATCATTTAAGCGTTATGTGGATACACTATTGTTTCATGTGGCCATGTAATTGGCTATTTCAATCTTTATACGTGACAATTCCCGTCGGAATGAGTAGATTTAGAATCACTTTTATTATCTGGTATTAAAGTGCAATGGAAGTTTCTAGTCGACACATTGAAGCAGAAATTGTGCAGTTTATTGAATTATGTCTTAAGCTGATGACATTCTAGTGCCTCGATGTGAGAGCATGGAACAAGGAAGTATCACTGTGAAAGATGAAAAAGAGCAAAGCGAATCCAAAATTTCCATAATCTATTGCCGTGAATATAAAAAGTATTATATCACAAAATCTTAATAATAATGATAAAGGTGAGAAAAACAAACGATAAATTAAAATTAGAGTTTGTTGTATGATTTTTTAATTATTTATTGTAATATTTATTCTATTGTTCTTTTTTCCTAATTCCATGATGTCATAAATTTTCTGAGATCTATCTTTTAAGAAATTATAAAAAAAAAAACAAATTATATAAATTATAAAGTTGTTATTATATACAATTTATTTAAAAAGTTGATGTTATTAATAATATAATATAATATTAAGAGTTTGCGAATTTTTCTGATTTATGTCTTTCAAAAGGTATGGTTAATAAATTAAATTGTAGTTTATCATTTTGTATTAATCTTCCTTTTCTAAATATAAAAGACAAATGTTACAGTTTACTGTTTACTGTTTAATACGCAATGGCATTGTTGTGTTTGCAAACACAAACAAAGAATTCTTCTACAGAAATTTCTTCAGCTGTACAAATACATTGATGTTATTTGTTTAGCGGCTAAACTAAGACGCAATAATAAAGTTTCGAATGGATTTAATTTATTTTCCTAAGAAGTCGGGGTCAAAACAATTTTTGACCACACATCTTCAACGATTTAATTGCTAACTTGACAAACAAAATTGCTAATTGCTTTTAACTACATGCTTTTTTTATTCTTAAATACCGTCAAATTTATTATTAAAAAAGTAAATTATTGAGAAATAATGAAGTAGTTAGAAAATACGATACGAAATCGTTTTATGGGCTTCACGATACTTTGAACTTTAAAAGTCAAACCGCATAGCCAATACAGGTTAATCGACGTTCTAAAGTCTGAGTATAAGCACCAATCGAAAGCTTTTGAGTTGTCTTTTGCACTCATTGTGCAAAAAAAAGAAAGAAGAAAGCAATTTCAGAAGAAAAGCAATAATCTCGCTCATCGATGATCATCAATGGCTTATTAGCAATTAGGCATTGCATTCTTTTCGATGTTTAATTCCTCTTTGGTGTCTCCCAGATGACCATGGAAAATTATGTTTTATATTACATATTAAATCGTATATTATCGCGAGAGGTCAAAGAATGATTACGATTTTCGGATCATAGCTCTATAAATATGTGAGCATTCCATCGCATTCCAAATGGTATCATCTCTTCTGATGTACTTCAGGATATCAAGACAAATAAAATCTCAATTACCTACCTTTCTTATAAAACGTTCGAAGCGTTCTTTTTAATCATTTGTCTTTACTTTGTGATTTGTCTTTATATTTAAATTTTGATTGATGGCTACCTCGGTTATTGCGAAGGGTCAGCGAGATTTCAGACTCTGGGAATTACGGATAAAAGTTCGAAAAACTTCCTAAGATTGCAGAGGAAAGGCAAAAAGAAATAAAGCGGGGAAGGAATGGACTAACTTGACTTAACTTGGATCAAAGACAAATAGAACTTTACTGGAACACGAAACGTGCTGAGAAAGATAAAGGGTTGGAGAGCTTATGGTTATATTTTGATAGATTCCAGCCCCATTAAACTTCATCGACTTGGCAAAATAGACTGAAATCTGAGCAATCGCTGTGATTTTCTGCCGCCTGCTGCGTGATGTGTTTCACATATCAATTATTGTGAAAATCTACGACGTTAACATAAAAGGTCAAAGCCTCTTGAATTCAAACTAAAATCGTAAGAAATTTCAATAAAAATTTATTTGATTGTTTATATTGCGATGTTTTAATATTCGCTTTTTTAAAATCAATTTATAATGAAAGTAACAGAAACATAAGATAAAAATCGTGCAATTAATTTTTTAAGTGTACCTATTAGAGAGAAATAAATTTTAATATTGTATGTTATTTTAAAGCTACTTCATCAATTATTGTTCTTCAAGCCAAGCTACTTTAAAGAATGTTGCTATTATCCTCAGAATAAATAGTACAGGAGATGAGAGAAGCTTAAAATGAAAATGATATACTACCTTCAATTTTCTTTTACTTAGGTATGGTAAGCTTTTAATTAAGCTGGCAAATGTCGACGATCTACATTAATGTATTTCATAAAAGTTTTATAAGTACAAAATAGGAATCACAAGTAATGAAACAATTATTCTAGAGAAAGCTGCTTATTTCTTTATTTTTATAAATTATATCTTGACGATTATCGTAAAGATTAAAAGGTAAGATAATGATATGTTAAGAATAGTATTTTATTATACACAGATTTGAGCCAAATAAAAAAAAATGTATTCTTTGTTTGCAAAAAAAATTAACGTATCTCTGTCTATTATTTCTTGTGGTCATAAAATGAATCAATAATGAGCGTGATAATGGCAGTTCTATAAATCTCATGAGTGCAGTGTTAATATTTAGCAATATGTGATACTCATGAGATTTGTATGTAGGTATGTACTAATTATTGATCTATCTACATATGGTCGAGTACACGTAAAAATGAATAAATCCTTGAATAAATCCATGATATCCTGCTAATTTTATCTGTGTTTATTTAATATGAACATAAAACGTGAAAATACTTCAAGATTATTAAAAAAGTTAGTAAAAAAGTTCTAAGATGTAAATAAAGGTATACAAAAACAATACAATTATGCAAATAATTATATCTATTCATAATGATTTTTATAAATTAATCTTCAATATTTATTATAATATAATAATTAATTTTAATTTTTTTAAGAATGTGATATAATAGCTATGTATATGCGAGATATATGATACGCAATACTAATTTATCGAAATGAAAATGATGTAAGAGAAGTAAATAATAATATATTGTGCACACGAAGTAAGCTTAAACATACTCTCCTTTTCCTATGCTCTTTAAAAGGCTCAAGGTAGATGAGTTCGCAAATGCTTTGAGGAATGCCATAGAAATAGCAGAGCATGGAAAGAGAGTGATACGACACTTGAAAGAATGCAAAGTACATCAAAGGACATGAAGACCGTGACAAAAGACATATGACACTTTTGCAGTTTTACTCGACAAATGACGGCATATATGAGAAAACCTTTATTAGGAGCATAAATAGTTTCTTAAAGCAAACAAAGCAAACTAAGTAAACCTTTGCTTCTAACGTAACGAGATACACCTCTCTTCAAATTTACAAGAAAATTTAATTTCATTAATGTCTTTTATAATCTTTGCCAACTGGGAGAACTTACCGTGAAATGAAGAGTCAAATCGCGCGTGGAAGATTAAGAAAGGCTATTGGTATCATCAAATTAGAATTGTTTACTTAATAATAGGGGAAAGAGGAATCATTCAAAAACTAATTTTTCTAATTATAATTTAAATTGGTTTTTACGTACAACATATATGTACACACACACGCGCGCGCGCGCGCGCACGCACATTAAACCTTGCCATATTATATTACGTTATCAAAATATGAACTTTATTATATCACATTATTTTAGCTTGTTTAATATACTATGTCATTATCTTATCATTATGTTTGCATAGATTTTTGCTTGATCCTTTTAATGCTAACTTTTCCAGTATTTAAAGCAAAGATAGTACATTGTTTAAATATTAAAATCTGCATGAAAGATGGCAATTGATATAACAAAGAAAGAAAGAAAGCAAGAATATTTGCTGGAAATATTACTATTGTATTTATACATTAATAAGACAAGTATTCCAGTCTTATGCATAAAAATTCTTTATTATTATATAATATAATATATTAATACTGCTTATATATTATTTAAATAAATTTTTCTATATAAACAAAAGCAAAAACATTTTCTGAACATTATTCGTATGTTTTATCGTGATACACGTTAAGAATAATAAATACTGCTATCGAAACTAAAGACATTAGGTTATTTCTATATAGATAGCCTAATGTCTGATCAATACTGTGGCTATTCTACTGCGGCTATCTCTATCTGTCTGCTTTATTCCTTCGAAAACAATTGCATTTCTCCCTTCGAAAATTTTCACTTAAATTACATGTTGTATATTCGTGGGATGATAAGTCGAAACAGCTTAATGACTTTTAAGGCGTACATTAGATCATAATCACGAGCTATCGATAATCCATTGTATTCTGAAAGATGATGAAAGGGGTGCACGGTAGATGGAAAGGAACGAACCTGATTACGACGGGTGATTGTTTTTGGGGCGTCTGCGCTTATGATGGTGCGAGAGAGCTAGAACCAGAAGGTGGGTTGTCGAGCGACCAGCCAGCCTTCCAAGCGACCGCCGACCGACCGACCAACCAGGAGGAGGCGCAGAAGCCCTCGGGATGCCAGTCGTCTCCGAGCCGCCGTGCGGTTGAGATGCGAGCCCTCGCATTTCGCGAGTTCCGTCCGGCACCTGACCTCGTGTATCATCTTTACCCTGAGCTCGTACTACCCCCTGCCGATCGGCAATAGCCGATACGCGAGTTCGCGCGATCGGCGGTGCACGCGATTCTTCGCCCCTGCCGCCGTACCGGATGCGGTGGTGCGCACGTGAGTTATCCTCCTCGCGGGTCGCGGGCTCGCCTCCTTTCAGTGACTATCGAACAATCGCGCGGTCGTGATCGTGATAGAGAAGCAACGGTATCTCGAGAGAGAAGACAGGGTCAGCCACCTCGGTGTTACGATTTGCCGATTGTTCCTACTTTTATGTCGTCGCTGATCGCTACATCTTAACTTGTCAAAATCTCGAGAGATTATGGCGCCCGATTCCTGCGATCGGGTGCCCTCGATGACTAGCCGAAGATCCTCCGGAGAGGAGAATAGACTTCGAGGTATATCTGGTATAGCAGCTCTTAACTTTTAACCGCGGTATTACCTCGTAAATTTATCCGCAATCGTTTATTTCCCGTCCGGCCGACAACGCAGAAGTTTCTTCTGTTCCCTTGTTACTTCCATATTGCTCGCGCGATAAAATGTGTCTTTAAGTCTATATATGATGGTCCCATGTCTTCTTTATTATGGTAACACTCATGGCCTTACGGTATCACACATAAATATTTATAACTTCTTTTTAGTATACTACCAGTTGAAGATTAAAGTTCAGTCTGGTAAAGCGGTTGAGAAATTCTATAGAAAAGTTCGGGACCGTCCTCTGTGCTCTTTCGTTATTAGTCGGATTTTGGAATATATTATGTTTTAGTTGGGAAATAAAGTGCACTTGCAAGTTTTTAGAAATTAATATTAATCGCAAATTCGTATCAGTCTTTGATAATTAGACAATAAAAGACAGATATGAGACACTTCATTCATATTTGTTGCACGTGCACATAGACGCCATCTTGAAACGCGTGCGAATTGTATGCATAATGTTTCTTATAGCATATTTATATATTTTTTTATTCTCTTGTCGTAGATAATTTTGAAAATTTGCTTCTTTATATGCAATATTAATAATTTTAATATTGCATATTTTGTTATAAATACATTATATATATTATAGAACATTTTTTATTTGCCTAGTTATGTGACTTCCTACAAATGGTCAATTTTTAATTAAACTTAGAGAATTGATATTCCGATCATTTTTCTGTTTATTTTGGCAAAAGCTGATAGAATGAATTTATCATATAGTTGCGCATTATATATTACTTTGCAGCGAGTTTGCTTAAAAGATTAAAGACACGTCAAATATCTTATTATTAGCAATCCAGTAAATTTTTATTATTAATTAAAAGTGTTTAATAATCTGAAATAATTAAATTGGATTATTAATGTTGTGCTTAAATATGCGTTTCACTTAATAAGTTCATAACTCTTAATTTGAGTAAAATTGTCATGCAAAGTGATAATATTATTATAGCTATATTATCTCAATTTTCTTTATTCTCGGATAATCTTGGGTATTTTTGGGTGTTCTTGGATATTTTTGGATATTATTTTGTACAATTGTTACAATACAATATTATAGCATTATGATTCTTCTTTTCACATTGAAATTATAAATTTAAATATTATATTAAGTATAATTGAATAAATAACAAAATGTTATTCTTTATTTAATTTAATTATAGATCTTGCGTGAATACAAGCTTAATTCAAGCTACGGTTATCAAGATGCTTAATGTTGAAAATACATGAAATTTGCAACCACATGTACTTTCAATCAAATTTTACGAAAAATGATGTTTAATTTTGTTTTTTAAATTATATATATATATATATATATATATATATATATATATATCTCGGTACAATATCAGCCATTCGTAATACATTCAATAATTTGATGCGCATGTATGGTATGTCACGTATTATTGAACATTTTGAATTAAATTTTGGGATTGCAAAATTCCCAGGAGGATTCTCAACTTATGCTCGACATAGCTCTGGGGAAAGTTTCGTAGTACCGGATTGCCACTTTTCCGACGAAGTCGTTAAATTTAATATTTCTGTGTGACGCGAGATATGTTCTCGCATCTCGTTAAGCTTACATATATCTCCGTTCAGCTCAAAGCCTCAAATTAGCAAGTGTAATCTAATTCACTTATCGCGATTAACGTTGTCCAATTTGCAAAACTGTTCTCGGAACTTTACCGAGATCTTTATAGATAATCATAGCGAAAATTGTTGCTTAGAATTTTTGTTTACATATAACGATTGTGTAAGCTAAAAACTATATAGTTTTTATAATTATTTTATATCATTATTTATATGTACAGAAGTTTTGATACAAATACCTAGATTATGACAATTGATGCTTAGTGACGAAATGAAATGAAAAATTCTTCCTCCGTTTGTTTTTTGGCAACTGCTTTCATCCGTCACAACGATGGACTAATATTTTATATTTCCGGAGTTGTACGTGACTGAAAATATCTCCGTGATTTTTTGTCATGTTTGCGGTTGTATGCAGTTGAAAGGTCAGGACATTCATGATATTACGTTTATTAAGTTTTAAAAAAATTGTTTGAGAGTCACGTTTTTAAAATATGATGCTATCTACAAAAATTTTTTTTGTTATATCACTGGAGTGATGATAAAATATTATTATTTTTCTTCTTTGACTCGATATAGAAAAGAGCTTTCTTGATCTTTGTGGGGCGATATAAACTTAATTGCAATCAAGTCATAATATAATTTCACATAATTGTATTGATATTTGAATTTCTGATTAGAAATATGCTATATGTGTGAATCTTTAAAATGTTTATATGTGAATATAATATAATAATAATATAAGATATATATTTCTTGTTATTAAACAGAAATAAGTATTAATACTTACATGTCATTGTACGGACGCGTAATGAGGTATTGTATATCAAAGAACAGAAATTTTATAAAATTCTTAAGATGCATAGGTAGTTGAGGATTAAAAAACTATTTTTATTTTTTAAAAATTTCTTTTTATCTCTATTTAACATGTGCAAGCTATATGATTATATTGGGGCCTGTACTGTTGGCGCGACATTGTCCTGGATTAGAATAAAAGTTTATATATCTGTATATGATGGGACGATATGTCAATCCTCGAAGATGTTTATAGCAGTGACTAATAACGAAATGTGGATGTCGAAGGAAGATTATAGGGGTTCGGTCGGCCGAAATCAATTAATCCGATGGACGTAACGATTGGATTCGTTCCAGTGAGACGGATATACGATGACTTATCCCTTGACGGCGGTCCAATCACGATCACTATATTACGAGGACTTAATCCCACGACGGTGCCAATTATGAAAAAGGGAGTTTGCCAAAAAAAGTATAACTTGTGGGAAAGGCCTATGTAAAAAAAAGTCGGTTAATTGATTGCTTCGTCAGTAATATCGATTGGATTGGAGCACGAATATCAATTTATGAATATCAATTTGAAGATGATCGAGATTGTTTTCATTATTCACACTATTATATCGGATCTGATTTCAGAATGTTAATTCAGAAGAATAGAACGCGTAAGATATTCGAAGATTAAACGAATAGCTTTCATATGAAAGGTTTGTTAAATCAAAATTTTTTAATATCCAAGTTTTTTATATTACAAATATTCTATAAAAAACCTTTATAGAAAAATATTGTGAAAATATAGTCCCTATATAGATCACATAAAAACAATTTATAATATATTAATATATTGTTTTATTTTATTATTAAACTAGCCATAAAGAGATTTTAATTTTTTATTAACAGTTTACTAAGATATAAATATATAAATATATCTAAGTTTTATATTTACATAATAAAATAATATTTACCAGACAAATTATTGATATTGGTTGGTTGCTTGTTCATTATTCTCTAAATTTCTGCATAAAATAGTATTTTTTTTGTACGTAAGTTCTAAAAATTCTAAACTGTGTTTTTAAATAATTAAAATTGGTATTCTTAACTGATAAAAGCTATATAAAATAAAATTGTGCATTTATCCCGTTAATGATTATATTGTTATGTTTATTTGCTTTATTGTCTGTTACTGTTATTTTGTTTCCTAGTTATGTATGTTCCAAATATTTATTAAACCTTTCGTTGTGGCTAATAATACAATAGTTGAAGTGCTTAATAAATCGTAAATAAAATATGTCTATTAAGCTGCCACAGCCACTTCAGCACAATCGAATGCGACTTATATAAGAATTAATTGCTATTTAATTGCTAATTATTTGCTCTTGTCCCGATTTTTTTGCTCCAGCCGATTCGAAAAAAACAATGGCTGTGCTAGCTTAAGATTAAAGTTAGCACAGCCATAAAGAAAAAAGCAAG
>NJRQ01000299.1:249365-266479 GCA_003063805.1 Aphaenogaster ashmeadi
AGCTTACATCTCCGCGGGCTCTCATTCGTACGACTTTAACATTTTATATCTCGTTAACCATTGCGAATATCGCAAAATGGTAGAGGACATTTTTGTTTATCTCGATCCCTTCTATCTTCCCATAACCGGTGTCAGGAGTTGTGCGGGACACCCTGTATATATGTGCTCTTTATTTTTATACAGTAATTACATAAACTATGCATATATAAAATATTATATTTTAGGCTTAAGTAAATATAGCATTATATTTTACATTTAATTAAAATAGAAAGTACAATTGTACTTTGTATTGTTGTTGGTAATATCTTATTCTTAAATTATAAATGTAGCAACAATGAAGTGTAATATGTTACATTCACATGAATCAAACAATTAAATACTTTGTCAAATTCATTATATCATATTAAATTTATTATATTATTTGCTGCATTATAATGTACGAGAAAGCAAATTCAACAGGTGGAATAAAATATGCTGAGATAATAAACAGTTGCAAATGATACTCATTTACGTTTAATGAGAATAACATTTTGTTGTAAAATAAAAATATTTAAAGAAAAAAGTTTTTAGTATACATTTTTAAATATTGACTTTTGTTGCAATCATTTTGTTTCAATACAAGTGACATAAATTTTATAAATTTTTTATTTATGTCAATTTTTTTTAATCTTCAATGTTAAGCAGATTTATTTCAATAGTAAACGTTTCTTTACAGTCCCTCCGATAAAATCTTTTATTGTCATATTAGTTATAATGCTTATTACTCGATTAAAAAATAACTTTGTATTATATAATTACTTTTTATTTTATGACATATTATACAATCAACTCATATCTTAATTATCTAAATTGAATATAAAATAGACAGCATAAAAATATTATTTGAAAATTTATTAAGTTTGTATTTAGGTTATTTAAGTAATTGATATAAAGTCCGATTTTATCTAATATTTGATCCTAAATATGTACATAATATTATTCTTTTACCGCGAACTATTTTCTTTATCTTTATATATTTTTATATTTTTATATATAAATACATTTTTATGCGCACAATAAATGGACCTTAAATGCCTTTAAAAAGCTATACTATGTAAATTATACAGCGGAACAGAACACACAGTTTAAAAGCTATACATATTAATGGTAAGTGCCGTCTCTGGTAACTTTTGAATTCATTCAATTTAATAGAGTTTTGGCTGTTAAATAGTGTGTTTTATTTTTATATATATTTTTATCCTTAAAAACTACGCTTAAAAATAAATTAAATTAATAAAAAAGTTTTAGGCACTTCAGTAAAATTATCAAATTTTATTTCCGTATTGAATATGCAAAACATTGCTTAATACCCAAATTAGATGTTACGATATTATGATATTAATAAACTTTATAAATTTGAAATACATTATAAAGCTTGAGAAACAGATTTTATTTTAATTATTAATCAATTACAATATTTCCAATTTTTAACAAAAATTGAAATGTTCTGGCGTTTAAATTTTATTTGTTGTCTATTATAAAATAATGTCTAATAATAGGTAATGAATAAAATGTCTAATAAATAAAAGGAAAGAAAATGAATCGAGGAATGAATGAATAACAAAGAAGAATGCAAAATGAAATTGATTTAAATTTTTGTAATCTATCACTTTAATAAGTGAATCGAACTAAGGTGAATCCAATACTAACATTCTGCTACACGGAAAAAACAATAAGGTTGCCACAACCACAATAATAGTAACATTTGGTACAGCCACGTCCTGTGGTTGTGACAACCACATTGATGTGAAGGCAACTATATGCATTTGGTACAGCAAACATAGTGAATGTTGAGACAAACATAGTGAATGTTGAGACAAACATATATAGATGCACTACACAAAACAATGTGAATGTGACAACCACAGGACGTGGCTGTACCAAATGTTACTATTATTGTGGTTGTGGCAACCTTACTGTTTTTTCCGTGTAGCATTCGCAATATAGCATATACATTTTCTGATTGTAATGTAAATTCACTTAATATCCAGAAAATAATTAATGTTTTTAATAATGAAAAATTATACTCTTAGACAGTGTACAAGAGACTTATTTCATATTATATCGGGTTTAAGAGTCGCATTTAACATTGAACGCACGATAAGAAAACGAGACAGAGCTTCATCGTGTTGCTATACGTAAAGTATGCCAACGAGCGAAGAAGAAGCTTTTACGAGTACTTAATTTCCAATCTCCCGGGGCGCGCGAAGTTTTAGCATCGGAAGGACGTTGCCGAGGTAACGAAGCATATTGAAATCCACAATTCATCACCACGCTAATTATTTGCGGCTTTCCTTTTTTTTATTGAAGAAACAGATTACTTAGCTTATGAAATTATTACGTGTTGATCACACTGGGGAGGATTCGACTGGTATCAAAGTATATTTCTTTCATCTCATTGCAAGCGACTCAATAAAAATCCACTGACAAACGAATTTGATTGATATACTTCTTCTCCATATCAAAATGTCTCCCGTTGATTTTGAATAAAAAGACTCGCAACTAGATATTATCTCGAGCATTACTATATTTTTGTCTCTTCTTTATATTCCAAATTGTTAACTTGATAAATATGCCTTAAAAATTCTTTTATAATATTATATATTATTAATGCGAGAGATATTGCGCATAATAATATTTATAAATTTAAAAGAATTTTTTTTTAAGTAAATAATAAAATAGTTTTTAATTAAAGAATACATAAATAATAATAATAAATAAAAAAATAATAGAGAAATGGATTCTAAGAGATAAATAAAAAATAATATACTACACAATATGTTTCATGTTTTACTTAAACATGCGCGAAATAATCAAAGGAAACATTAGTTCTTCGCATTCGATGCGACGTTTCAATCAGATTATGAATCGTTGATGAAATAAGTCACGTAACAAAAAAAGACGTTGTCAGCAGATGTGAACAGTGTGACAAACAAACGAGGAAGTAACAAATTGGAAAACGCCGTTGAAAGCTGATGACGGAAGGTTGGATTGATTCCGTTAATTAAACTAGCGTCAATCTCAGTAGCTGTTAGCTTATTGTTGGTACTAACGAGAGCGTCATAAATACAGAAATTGGAAGATAATTGGTTGATAGAAAGGTTGGATAGATCCGATGATGACATACGTCAATCCAATGCGTAAAATTATCATGCGATCCTAACTTCATTCTGGAGTCAAACACGAGCTCGAGCGATGTGATCTCTTTTTCAATTATTTTTGCTATCTCGTACGAATTATGTATGTTTTTGTATACACACGTGCTTTTGTGTATATAAGTTACTTCTCAGAAACATGCGTAAATTATACGATCTCTCTCTCTCTCTCTCTCTCTCTCTCTCTCTCTCTTTCTCTCTCTCTCAAACATCCTCTTCTAACGTTGAAAAATAAAGATACAGTATAAATGTCGATATGTTGCGGCTCTTCGTATGTTTGTAACAAGTGAATTCTTTTCTCAAATTAAGATTTCTTAGGATATTAATATCAGATATTCAGAATTATATTTTGAGTTTCAAGTTATCTTGAATGTTAATTACAGCTTTATGTACCAGAATTTATTACAATCATAATACCTTTGAAAAAGGAAATTATTATACATAAAATAAATATGTAATGTCAATGCAAATGTTTTATTGACACGAATGAGCAGCAAAGTAACGCAGAAATTTTATAAAGTTACAAAGTTTCACGTTGACTATTCTCTTTCAACTAAAATATTCTTTAACAATTTGGCTTACATTTTGCATTATCGAGCAGATGAAAAACTACACCGGGTCAAAATGTCTTAGTACATGCTGAAAACGACGAATATGAAAGTGAAAGATAAATGTAAATATTGCCATCATGTTTCTCGGATAAGTTGTATTTATATTCCGGTTACAATAACCGTCAAATGGATGCATCAATGTAACATATTTGTAACACTTTACAAATCAATATCAATTGGCAAGTTTATTTTTAGAAAAAACTGGAAACAGTGACTGTACTTGATGTATATAGTCGGAGAGAGAGAGAGATATATATATATATATATACATATTTAGGCGCGCATTTATAAAAATAAACGTATGTGATAAATGAGTATTTTTCCATGTACAAGTTTCTAAGCAGTTGTGTTGCGAAGAAAAGAAATTATTATTAGTAGTATTATAATTTTATAACAGTATTAATAATAATAATAATTTATTCAAGATAAAATCAAGGGATTTCTTTGAATTTAAAATTTAAAAATTTGCTTTATTGCAAAATTAAATACAATATTCAGGTATATTATTAATTCTTTCGATTGATTACAGATAACAAAAATATCTGTAAGAGAAATAATATTTCTTTATTATAATTAATGAAATTCAATTTTGAGATTTGAAAAAAAGAGAATTTAAAGGAGGATGTTAAAAATAGGTCGATTTTGGCCCATGGTGTGGAACCAAAACTGCAAATGGTTTCTTATAGATTTTACACCGTAGAATCACGTGGTAAAGTCCGTTTTCCTCTAGACAGCGGGTAAAGTACGGAAAAATTGAAAAAAGACCATAAAAAATGCAATTTTCCTTATAAAAAACACATGTACTTATGGATGTACTTGAGTGAACACATGTGTGTCCAAGCTTTTTTCTTGTGGGCATATGTTTTTCTTTGAGCCGTGATATGTGTTCAATACACATAATGCAATATATGAATGATACGTACATTGCTGTATGATACGTACAAAAACTATATGATATCTTTAATCCCGAATCCATGAAGTTCATGATTTTTCCTCATTATCGAAGGATTCAAATCTACTTTTGTTAATAGAAAAAAATAAATCGTTCAATAGTATTTGTCTATTTACGATACTATTTAATATCATTGAGTGTATCTCTCCTAAACTTTTCTTAAAAAATCGTTTCATCAGCAGGATGATAACGTTAGTTTCCATTTAGGCATGGTGTAATTATCTTATGCAAATAGATTCGATTTCTATTTCAATCTGTGAATTTGTTAGTTTTGAAAAATTTTAGTTGAAAAATTGCATTTTTTATGGTCTTTTTTCAATTTTTCCGTACTTTCCCCGCTGTCTAGAGGAAAACGGACTTTACCACGTGATTCTACGGTGTAAAATCTATAAGAAACCATTTGCAGTTTTGGTTCCACACCATGGGCCAAAATCGACCTATTTTTAACATCCTCCTTTGTATGCTTATTTTATATTTACTATTATTATTTATTCTTGCTTATATTTATTACTGGCAATCATAAAAAATAATTTATGTTATAATTATACATATATTATAATCAAAACGACTTTGATTTTCTAATTTATAACATAAATAAGCATATCATAGAATGTGTATAATTATAGATAGCATATCATAGAATGTGTATAATTATAGAATGCGTGACGTGTAAAGTAAGGAGTGCCTTTTCTTTTTCCATTATGTATGCATAATTATATCATGCATGCACTCGCGGTGCTAAAAGTGTAATTAAACTACGACATATAAAATATTGCTTCCATTAAAGATTAACTACTCATTGTTACTTACGGTGGAACTTAATTTTCTGCACATTTTTAACATCTTCCTAATAAATTGTTTACGATAGTTTTTAATTTTTCATTTACATATTGTAATTCTTAATTTCTAACATGTTATATATCTAACAGCGCTCTCATAATAAAACATGTTTAAGACCTTTATATTAACATGTTAATACAAAGATCAATTTTTACTGGAAAATATCTTTTATTATAAAAGAATTTATCTTGTCGGTTTTGTTGATAACTGTTAAATCCAATGATTATATAATAATAACAAAGAAGTGGAATGATAACGGACAAATAAAATTTTATATCAAATATTATTAAGTAGAATGGAGAAATATCTTATGCGCGTCTAATATTTAGATAGAATTAGTCTGTAAAATTATTTGACATAAAAATTCATAATTAAGTTTCTAGTAGCTAAAATTAGGAAAATGAGGCCAGCCAATTTTATTTTAACACCGGTGCAACGTTCTTTGCCACTATAATGCTTGTTAATAGATCCTGTGTGCTTGTGCATATGCTCTCTTTTGGAGTTATCGTTCGTGTGAAAGACACGTATGTCGTCCGCGATCATACAAATTCACGTCATGTGTGCAAGAATGTACGCCACTCGCACATGTGTCATTTATATCGCACGTGGCGATAAGTAGGCCGACCAAATAATTACGCATTATTAAATGATTCGTGCATTGGATTCCCAAACGGATTCGATAGATCATACGAGATCGATATTCGGTCGAAATTACGAATGGAATTCATATAAATCTCTAAAAGTAGGTATTTATACTTAAATAAATTAAAGAGTAATTTACGAATTTTTAGCATGAGAGCAAATAATAAAATCATATTTTGTAATTAATTTTATGTAATTTTAAGTTGGTTAAGGATTTAATTGTTTCAGAAGTGTAATCTTTAATTACTAAATTGCAGAAGATTGAAAAAAAAATGTAAAACTCTGACAATTAAATGTCTGAGGTCTGCAAAGAATGATCATATTATACATGTCACATCAACTTTTGTTGAAAAAAAAATTTTGTTAAAAAAAACCGTATGTGCCGAAGAGTCTGCGCAATGGAAAGAAAATGTAATTTTTTAATCTTTTTATGCTTCATTTGTGCGCGCGCGCGCTGTATTTCTTTTTATTTGAGGATTCTTTGGTTTATTTGAAATATTAGTGGTTCAGAATATATCACAGCTTATCTAAACGACATAAATTTTCTAAAAAAACTGAATGAGAAGGGAAAAGAAGCGAAGCTATGTACCATGTTCCTTATAACTTCAAAAATTTTATAAGAAATTGTACAAATATTAAAAACACCATAATTTTTATATGTTTAATTTTCTGATGTATTAATAGAAAAAAATATTATGTTAATTATCACTTTGTTATGTACATATATATGTATCTCAGTATCTTTATATATCATAATTCATCTAATTTCAACCGAAGTTATATCACTTTCAAAATTTAATTTTAACTAATAATTTTATTAATAATTTAATTAATAAAAATAATATAAAACTTATACAGATGTTTTATTCAGATCACACATAGTTGTACAATTAAATGTACAGAAGTGGCTAAATAAAATCATAATTATCTCTGGCTAGAACGATGTTTGACATTGATCGATCTCTTTAAGCCAAGATTCGTGCGAGGACATTCCGACTTGCGTGTCGCAAGTCATTGACGATATAAGACTTAATCTTGCCGCAATGGACAGGCAAGAATGAGGTCGGTGGAATGTCTTTGTGCGAAGATACACTTTCGCTAATTGGTACTTTCGCAATGAAGGCTGCACGTTTCTAAGCACTGCTCTCACGAATGTCCTTTTCCTTGCGTTGTCTCTTTTAACTTCACTATCTTTCGATCGATATACAATCAGTCTGTGCAGTTTATTACATTCATGATCGAGTTTAAATCCAATTTTACAAGTGTTTTGGCAGCACGAAATTTGATATTTCTTGGGAAATTTGTGGGATATACCAAATTTACCGTAAAGTTGTTTCGAAAGTTCTGAGGCGGGGTATTGTATTCGATGAAAGAAAATTTATACTCAGGCAACCAACAACTATAACCAATATGAAAAAGAGATGGAGAGAAATAGTAAAGTTCAATGTGAAAAGTTCACGATCGTTTTTATATTTTAAATATTCGTTGAGGTATATTAAGCTATCTAAGCCAAATTATCAGAACACAATAAATTCTAAAATACTTAACCCTCCGACTGAATACGTTTTTTCGACACCTTTCCACTGAATACGTGGGTCTTTTGCGTCCGACGCTATTTTCCTCACTTTAAAGTTTTTTAAAAAATCTAAAAAAATTCATAGAACATCTGTCTACATTGTAGTTAATGATTTCATAGTCATTTTGATCAAAATTATTTATTAAATATTTTATTTTTAATGAATTCTGAACACTAACGAAGGAAAGACGTGAATTTCTTTAACAATATGTAACTTTTTTTCTATATGGAGGAGGAAAAAATCCTTTTAAGATTTTTCACTTCAAGGCTAAAAAAAATAGTGCTAATCGATATCTGCAAAAAAGTTGAATTATTTAGGAGGATCAAAATGGATAACTTTTTAGTAGTGAAAATCATGAATAAATCAGAATTAAAGTTAAAATTATATATATTTGAATATGTCAAACATTTTACAATATTTTATTAAAAAGTATCATGTAATAAGTGTTTTAAAAAAAGTTAATAAAGAATAATTATATGTATTTTTATTTTTATTTTTTTAAATTTTTATTTAGCGATAACTAAATAGGGAAGCGACGATTTGTCAAAATCTTTTAAGGAGATATTGTTTTGACAAAAATAAATATTTTTTATACATAATTAGCAACTACATTACTTACACAAAATAGTGACGTCTTCTGTATACCTGGGTCATTCACGTCCGTGTAAGATTTGACTTGTTTGGCAATCGGCGGTATACTGAGCTTTCGTAATGGCTCTGCGGTCCCTTCTACTGCCTAATTTTTTTAGGGGGAGGAGCCAGGCAGGCAGGTTTGCCGGTTTAACAGATAAAAGTATAAATGTTATTTTGGCTCGGACACCAACGACCCACGTATTCAGGCGGAGGATTAAGTTTCAAAATTTTATAATTTTGCTAATTTATCTAATTCATTAAATTTTATTATTTAAATTTATTTTTTGTTCCACTTATCTATTAAGTTCACTTGGTGGAAGTAACGCGAATCTCATTCATTCGTTATTTTAATTTCGTACTGAAGAGGACTCAAATTAGAGTCGAAACGTTTACGTTACTTGTATATTTGTAATTGTACTTTAATAAATAAGTTGTTTCGCCCCAACAACGGCGTTGGGTCACATTGGCTTTTTTTATATTGTCTTAACAATAAATTCTATATGGAATTAATTTGCTATTTTTTGCTTTCAAAAGAGAGAGAGGAGTAATTTTTTTGCTCCAACTATTAAAAAATTACGAAGGGGGCTAGATAGTTTAAGATTAAGCTACCATGCCATTGTAAAAAATTGCATATGCGTAAGTTAAAGCAAAAAATTAATAATACCAAAATTTTTTGCTATTTTTTGCTACTTTTTCCCTACAAAAGTAATTTTTTTGCTCCAACTATTAAAAAGTTACGAAGGGCTAGATAGCTTAAGATTAAGCTACCACGCCATTGTAAAAAATAGCATATGCGTAAGTCAAAGCAAAAAATTAATAATACCAAAATTTTTTGCTATTAATTACTAGCAAAAATAAATTTTTTGCTCCATCGGTTAAGCACAAAATACAACGCTCAAGAGTAAAGCGTATTAAAGAAATTAATTGCTCGCAATATTATAGCATTAGAATGTTTCCTGAATTATTTGCTCTCAAGATATCCAGGTCCCGAATTTTTTGCTCGCGAAATAAGTTAAAAAAATTTTTATTTTACCAGGTCATAACAAAAATAGCACATACATAAGTCAAAGCAAAACATTAATAATACCAAAATTTTGTGCCATTTTTTACAATGGCGTGATAGCTTAATCTTAAGCTATCTAGCCCTTCGTAACTTTTTAATAGTTGGAGCAAAAAAATTACTTTTGAAAGCAAAAAGTAGCAAATAATTAGCAAATTAATTCCATATAGAATTTATTGTGTTTTAATAATTTGGCTTAGATACCTTATTCGTTGCTATTTTGTGCGCAACTTTCAGAGATATTGCTTTTTTTGTTAAAATATTTTACGTTGTATTAAAATTTCTTTGAGTAAATTAATTTCATAATTTTTAAATTTATAAATATTTTCAGTTATTTGTTAGAATTACATAGAGCAAAGAAAACTAAGCTTAGTTAGGATTAGTTTTTCTCTCATAATATGCTGAATTAATTTACTATATTAAATTAATTTACTATATCTATTTTTAATGTATCAAAGGAAGGAATATCATTTGATAACAATTCGTAGTAATATTAACGTCATTGTTATTTTAATCTCTTATGGTCTTCATGAAAAGACTGAAACATTTAGGTTTCAGTTTTTGACCTTTAAATCGAAAGTTTTAACCTCAAGAGAATATCTTAAAAATTTGTTTTAATATATTTGGCAAGTATTCATGATCGTACACACGAAGTTTGATTTTCGAGCAAATGTTGTACTTTGAACTTTCCACAATTCACGCGTTTAGCGTGGATCGCAATTTGCATGTTACATCACGTGAAATTTGCGAAATTCGTGGGGAAACAGCGCTTAGTGGAATAATTGATTTACCGATACGCGCGTTTACTGATTTGATATGAGTGATTCTGTTCACGTCTGCGTCTCAATTTGAGAGATTTGTGAAATTTATATTTGACAATTCTAATAGTGATGGAACTTGTATGGGACATCATTTATTTGAAATGTATATTACGTATTGTACTGCATACGTATGTTATCACAACTAAAGGTTTCGAGAAGATAATTGCATGTAATTTTACAATTAGCAATTTGAGTGGCATGGGATATATCAATTACCAATGAAACAATAAGTATCTATTTTAATTTAATTCTAATGATCATTTTATATAATTCCCTCTTATGAATTTTATTTTTTGTTTACAATAATTTACAATAGTTTACAATAACTGTTACTTTATTATCAAATCTCTTATTTAATATTTTTACAAAAATTCTTCGCGTAAAATTTTGACAGAAAACTTTAATCTAGTGTTTAGTATTTCTTCCTCTATTATATAGATATAATTTATATATTTATCTATTTGTATATATTTATATATACACTTTTATTATATCTCTAGATACATTATTCTTTACTCGTATTCCTCGTACAGATCTTGGTTTTAATTATATCTTAATTGTATATAAATCAAGACGTGATTTGCATGGAGATTATATGTAGATATGCTTTGACGATCGTTAATACATCTAACTGTTCTAATTAACATTCATTATTTGAAAAATACCCTTTTAGGAAGCCTGTCGAATTAGATTTGCTTGGGATCCATCAATTTTACCTTCTGTCTGCATAAAAGCATGCAAATCAGCATATCGGTCGATCCGTTGTAATTAAGCGACTGCGAATGACAGTTCATGAGTTGTGCTCGAACAATGTCATTACATCATCACAATGATTGAGTCTTCTCTTAATTCCGATCTCATACCGAGATTGTAACAGCTTTCGTAGTTCGAAGGTCCATTATTGCCGGATTAGATGTACATCCGGTCGATCTGAATGTTAACGCGACCTATATTTTCGACGAGATTGCGATGAAAGAATTTTTATTACACGTTTTTCGAACATTTGTATAATATAATGATATTAAAGCAGTTTCGGAACATAACAGCAATTTTATTTTAAGAATGTATAGTATTAGATTTTATACTAATTCTTTTAATTAGCATAAGATATAAAAGTCTTAATAAAAGTTCTCTGCAAGAAGAATATAAATTAACTAATTTAATATATTAATAATAATTGGATTAATAAAATTATTTAAAATGTATTAACATATATATGTAATACAAACAGAAACTTAGAAGACATAAATTGTGACATATAATTATGATTTATTTATAATATTGTGAACATTTTTAGGTTATAATAATGTGATGTAAAATTAAAATTTGACTAATATTAAATTTATTAATGAATGAAAAAAATTACAAATTTAATAATAATATATCAATTTAATGTCAAATTAAAGTCAAATTAAATATCACATCAATATGTTACATAAATGTTTTAGAATATTCAAAAATAGTTTTGTTTTTTAAAAATTTAAACTCATTATGCGTAATTTCTGTGAACTCGTTGAGCGTAATTCTTGCTTTCGTCTTCGAAGCGTTCGAGAAATCAATCGAACGCCTTCATCATCTCGTTTCGATTGCTCTTGGAATTTATTAGAGAAGTGAAATTAAATAAACTCATTCCTCCGCTGTAACGTAAACAGATCTGTCTGAGCAAGAAAATAAAATCCATTTTTGCTATGCTGATTTATCTAAGATTACTCAAGCAATGTCACTCGATCTGTATATAAATTAAATTATGAGATCGCTTCCTGCGTTGCTCAGTCAACGTATTTCCTTACGTTTGTATTTCAAATTATATTTTGCTTTATCGTCTCAAAGGTTTATGATAAATGTCGTATTTGTGTATCGCGTTACTCTACATTACTCTACAACAATCGCAATATAATGAAAATAACAGCACACTTCGAAAAGAGCCGTTACAAACATTCTTTAATAATAAGTGTTATATTTCTGGATTTCTCATATATTTAAGAAAAAATTTAACATAAAATTACAAGTATAAATATATACTATAGAATACGAAAATGACGCGGGAAGATAGACAGATACTTTTGCTCGCCCGGTACGTGCAATATCGCTTCATTAAAGGTAGTTGTTGTCGTCGTTGCGCGACGATACCTCGGACTTTAATTTGATCCACGGCTTCGAGCACTCAAGCACGTCGTCGCCGTCGTTGTCGTTGTCACCGGGATGCTTTTCCCACGGCGAGGGCGGGATTGAATCAAAAGCTTCGCAATTAATCGGATATTCTCTGTTCCTTGCGATCTCTCCAGTGTAAAATTAATAGACGGGCATTAGATAGTGTAATTATAGGCGGTAGTGCCGTGAAAGTCGTGTGGAAATTGTGTTCGACTTTTGCATAGCGAAATATCATGCGTGATCAAATCTGATTCGGCCGCATTCCTGTACTACGGTGATAAAGCATCATTTGCAGGCCTAACGCGATTTCCACTTTAGACTACTGAAGATCGTTTAGCACAATAGCGCATGCCTATAATCAGCATAGCACAAGGCGGAAAGATACTCAGGTATTACCTTTCCATCAGGCGTATTAGGTAAACAAAGGACAGACTCAAATTTATGCTTCACCACAAACTTCCATACCATTGTACAATTTTCAGTTTATTAGGAAAATCCACAAAAAAGAAAATGCACTTTTACAACAAAGTTAATATGCACGAGACATTTCTTCGTTACTAACAAGCAAAGTTTATTAAAAACATAATTTCGATTCTAAGTTAAACTTGTTAATATTACGCAAAAACTTTTATTACGTATATAGAGCTATGGATACAGCTCTCTTTTTTCCACAAATGAATTCGAAAGATTAGGCTTTCTGTCATTCTTCTCTTTCCTCTCGGTACTTTCAGATTATATTATTGAATTTGCGAACTTTCTTTAAGACACGCGATATAATATATATTGCTGTGGAGCACTAATCTCATCTTTCGTATTGAATCCAATGCTTCTTCTTTGTAATCTGACCAATTCGAAATGACCCGCAATAAATTGAATGTTCCCTGTCGAAAATACAGCAGGAAGCAGATGGCCACGACGCCCACGACTAATTTTTATGGTACCTGGTGGTTTCGTGGTTAATTTTCGTCGTGCGTCTAGCTGTTTCGTCAGTCCCTTCCAAAAGGCGACGACGGGAAAAGTAAATTATACGATGTCGCAGCGATATTACTCGGTTCTTGCTATGCCTTTCGTGGGATTCATATTTTAACTCTTTGATGCAGAACGTTGATCTTTTATCTTATCTAGAAAATTTAAAAAAATAATCGAGCTTTTACATTAATCTGATAGATGAGTTATTAAATAAGATAATACAGAAGATAGCCATTATTCTAATTATTAAGCATGTAAGAAAATTCGCGGAAGTATCTGGTGAAAAACCTATTTTCTTTATAATAATTCTTTATGAAGTTACAAAAATCTTGCGTTATCTTAAAATAGTGTAAACTAAAATAGGAAGTCAATATCTGCGGAGATCTATCAAACAATTTTCTACCATCAATAGAAAAAAGTGAATATTGGAAATTTTTGTGCAAATTTATTGAAATAGCTATCACGTAACCTATTTCAGTGGTGAACGATCAGATTTTATTGCATGAAATACGATTCACTTGATATTTGAAACTACAAACTGTAAAAAAAAAAGTAAATGGATTCTCTTGCAATTATGTGATTAAGCTCTTTTAATTATTGATGTATGGTAGAAAAAAATACAAAACTTATTTTGCATGAAATATATGCAAGAATTAAAGTTAACTTAATATTCTTTTTATGAAAAGCTTTTTCATAAAAATGTTAAACACAAAAGCATATATTTCACACACAATACATTATATAACTAAAAGATATAATAATTTTTCTTAAATGCTTCATTTATATTCGTTTAAGAATTTTGTTTTTATGAAGTTGCAATTCACACATCAATTATGGTTAGAACAATTTACGCGGAACATCAAAATAAATTTTTATTCATAAATGTAGCAAAATTCCTTTTATTTGTTTAATATATATAGATATTAATAATTTAGCAATATTATTATTTATTTATACATTAGAGAAATTTTTATATGTACTTTTGAAACTAATAAATTTATTTTAAAATTCTGCTCTAAGATCTAAAAAAAGAAAATAGAGTTCTTAAATTAACTGAAAAATAAGAATTTATATAATGCACAAATTTTTTTTTGTAATTATTTATACTTTGGAGAATATTAATGCTTCGAATTTTTGGAACAAACGCGATATATTTTTCTTTAATACATCCTAATCTGTAAAAAAAATTGATTCTGTATATTGAAAGTTATATTATTATTATATTTTATCGACGCCCTTTTCCTATGCAATTTTTTTAAATATTCTAAATGCATTAGATATTGTGGTTAAAATGCAAGCAACTGCTTTGTTCGCATATCCTTAAATGATACATTGAGTTTAATAATATTCCTAAATTTTATATTTTTCTGTTTATATGCTCCTATCTGAAATATTGCAAAACAAGCGAGCACAAAATAAAATTCAGAACTATATTATTATTATATTATTTATTCAGAACTGTATTAACTGCTAATATATTATTTGTAAAAGTGCCAAAATTATTGAGCTGCTCTTTGCATCTTTTTTATAGTATGTGAAATATTATGCTAAATTTAGATTTTAACAGAAATTACCTTGAATTTTAGTTTTATTGAGTTATTTATTTGAGTTATAATGTATTTTGGTAAATAAGTAAATATGGGCTACTTTGATATTGCAGGAAGATTTGTTAGCTCTGAGAGAACATGTTGGTCATACGGGCGAAACGAGATGTCAGATTCTCGTAAAATATCTTGCACTACATATTTGCATATTACTTTGAATATATATCGATCGATATTCCAACAAATATGAACTCTGTAAAATATGATTTTACGCACCGCCTGAAAAATACTTCAAAGAACACTAAGTGAAAAATAAATGATAAAAAAACCCGTAGTAGAACTTTCGTCACATGGTTTCTCTTTATTGAGTTTTGTTTGTTCGACTCAAATCTTACAAATTTCTTTAATGACTAACCAAGCTTTTTAATGCGTGAAAAGCATTACAAAGTATTACTATTACTGCTTGTTGTGATTAAATTGTTATGGTAACAATACAAAACGCCAGTTGAGTTTGCTGCTTTAGTCACGGCATCATATATAATAAAGCTTTTGCTCAGGTTACGAAAATAGAATTCTAGTTCTCTAGATTCAAGTTAAAATCTTTAAATAGATAGAGGATGTGAGAATTTCAATACACAGAATTTCAAATTTACCGATTCTTATTATACTTTTTGAAATTTTATTTTTTAAAAATGTCTTATATTGTAACTTGATGTTTATACAAACAATTTTTTTACTTTAAATTAACAGAAGTCGAATAATGATTAAATTTTTAAATTACAATATCTGATGTTTAACTGTTACTTTATCGAATTAGTTTTTGAAGAGCTTTTCTTGAAAATCAGTTCTGGATATTAACAATCTCGAGCGTCATGTTAATTGAATATAATTTCTTTGAACAAATTAGTTTCTTTGACAAGGTTGGAGTGAGATTTTGTAATAGAGATCATTTTATATGTACCTAAGTCCATTTTCTAATATATCACAGGCCATATACTTATGCAATTCAAGCATAATTTTTACTTTTAAAGGAAATATTGTTTCTGCTTAATAACGTAACTAAACAACGTGCTCCGAAACTGCTTTGCTGATTAATTATGATTGTCGTATATACACACCATAAGATCGAATTTAATGAAATTATTTATGATGATAAAAGCTTTCTTTCTCTTTCTCTCCCTTTATACAGTTAATATTTAATAGCTAATTTGTAACTTAATAATTTATTGTTAAAATGATTTTAGAATTTTTATATTTATTATAAATCGCTCATATTTTAATTACTGATCAATTACAAAATTTACAAAATTTTTTAATTTCGCAAATAGTAATAAAGCGCACTAAAATTTGACTCTACCGTTGGTGCAGATCGCTGTTCCTATTGAATTAGGTGCCATCCTCTCCGAGTATTTACTCAACTCGTGTCATATCATCTTAACTGCATTCGAGCTATCTGCTCTTTGACGTAGACAGCTACTTGCATCAATGCTAAGTGCATTTGGAAACCGCATTGGCAATGGTTAATGCTTGCAACATTTACCACTTCAACTCAAAGAGATGCTCAGTATGAGTGCAATATTTTTAATTAAAGATTTATCATCTTTTTGTGCTATCTTATTGACTTGTATTTTAAAAGAATTTGAATATATTTTATTATTACATTTGATTTTTTTGATAAACAATAATTTGTTATCAGACATTAGAAATAGAGGTAATTATTTAGATTAGGGGACACCGCGCCGATGGCCTTGACCTTGACATATGTTGTCAAGGACATGACCTTGAGTAACTTTTCCTTATGACTTAATTGGCGGTCATTGTTTATTAAAAAGTTATTAACAAAAAAGTTAGAAAAATATAGTTTACCCCCGCTTACATGTGTACTGTCTATACACACACTGTATGCTCTGCTTTACCGAAAAAAGTGGAGCCTTCCCGTAAGGGGGGAGGACGGAACCTAGTCAACGCATACATATGTAGGCGGAGGTGGGTGGGGGTGAATCGAGGTTTCTACACGTGTACTGTATGTGTATGAAGTTGGCATATCATTTGTCAGCATATCCAAAAAAAAGTGGAGTTCTCTTTGCATACAGCCGAGTTCTATAGTTCCTGATAAATTT
>NJRQ01000300.1:0-22863 GCA_003063805.1 Aphaenogaster ashmeadi
TGTGATAGGCTTTATATCCTTTGGTCTGTTCTTTTTCGCTGCACTTCTGAACTAGTGCAATAAGTTAGAATGAGACAAATATATTTTCTTTCATTCTAACTTATTGCACTAGTTCAGAAGTGCAGCGAAAAAGAACAGACCACTTCATTCCCCGTCACGGCGCTCTCTCGCGCGCCTCCCACCTCTTGCTCCGACCAATCATTTCCCCTCCACGGTGCGTTTTTCCGGAGTGACGGGAGATAACCAAAGATACGTGTACACTTTGATCTCTTACGCTTACTTTTTGGCTTAGTATGTAACGCGCCGATCCCGCACGTACATCACGCACCGGGAAGACTCAGACCGCCCGCAGCTTTTTGTCGTCAACGTAACGATCGGTCCGACTTACAGGAGGGTCCACGAGTGTTTGCAGCCATGGGTAAGGACGTCCGGCGGACGTCCGGCTCCTCTCTTATAATATTATCGCCTCCGGGTCGAAAGGCCGCCGATCGGCCGCGGTGCCTCCCTCGGGCCGGCGAGCCGACGAGCGACGTTCCCACGAATCCTCTCTCAATGGCGACGAAGGCCGAAGGCCCTGAAACGATACCGCTATTCCGCGCCTTCGACGGCTTCCGCGTTCCTTTTTTGTTTTCGAAAGCAAGTCCGCAACCTTCCTTTGTTCGCGGCGTCGAGTTTTAGGCTGCGTTAAATGTAGAACAGATAGTATGACGCTTACAGCGCGTGAGCGCCCAAGGCCCAAACCGAACGCAGCTTTAATAGACACGTTTTAATAAAGACTGCTCGGACAGATGGTTAATGCTTAATTTTACTGCTTACATTTATCGGTGTGCTATGATTCTTAGGCCGGTACAAGAAGATAAGCAGCGAGATATACAGACATATACAGGGTGTCCGGTAATAATCGGATCGCCTCTCGTGGGCAGACAAAACGGGTCGTTGGATTGATTGTGAGCAAAAGAGTGCCATGCCATTTTGCGAACTTCGAAATGATTAATGAAATAGAAATTAATAAAAATCGTGCGTTCGCGCGAAGGACAGTCCAGCTTTACACGTGTTTCACGGTTGCTAGGAGCGCGGTGAGATGTGGCAGGTGCGCTCTAAGGCCGATATTCATAGGCCGGTATTCATAGTCCTCAAGACCGTCTTAAGTAACGTCTTAAGACGCTAATACGGCACTGTGATTGGTTCGTGACATCTTAAGATTGAACTTAAGACGGGCTTAAATAACTATGAATACCGGCCATAGTCCGTTTTTATTTTAAGACCGTCTTAAGAAATGTCTTAACCCTTTCGCGCCGACTTTTTTTCCTCTGGATTTCTTTATGTTTCACAACATAAATCGAGTTTTTGTGTTTTAGAAAGTTTATCCGTCACCTTGTAATTTTCCCATCTTCGGGCGGCGCCAAACTATGCGCGTTTTACGCGAATATTCGTGATTCGAGCATATCGTTCATCCTTGTTTATCATTTGATAAACAACAAGGATGACATGACTCCAATCACGAATATTCGCGTAAAACGCGCATAGTCTGGCTCCGCCCTTCGATGGGACACATATGTTCCGTTAGGCGCGAAAGGGTTAAGACGCTAATACGGTTCTGTGATTGGTTTATGATATCTTAAGATTGTACTTGAGACGATCTTAAATATAAGAATCGACTGTGGGCGGTATTCATAGTCGGTTCTTATATTTAAGATCGTCTCAAGTACAATCTTAAGATGTCTTGAACCAATCACAGAGCCGTATTAGCGTCTTAAGACGTTATTTAAGACGATCTTAAAATAAGAACTGACTATGAATGCCGGCCTACGAGTGGCATTGGCCAGGCAGGAGCAGCATTGTAACTATGGCCAGTATTCATAGTCCGTTCTTATTTTAAAACCGTCTTAAGTAATATCTTAAGATGCTAATACAGCTCTGTGATTGGCTTATGACATCTTAAGACTGTACTTAAAACGATCTTAAATATAAGATCCGACTATGAATACCTGTTTATGGCCTGTATTCATAGTCCGTTCTTATTTCAAGACTATCTTAAGTAACTTAAGATGGTAATACGGTTCTGTAATTGATTTATGACATCTTAAGATTGTACTTAAGACGGTCTTAAATATAAGAACCGACTATGAATACCAGTCTATAATTTGTGCTATTCGTAGAGCACACCTCCAAACATCCTGTCGCGCTCCTAGCAACAGAAAACGCGCGCCGCGCTGGGCTGTCTTTTCTGGCGGTTACACACTTATTCGCACTTTTATTAATTTATACCTCATTAATTATTTCGAAGTTCGCAAAATGGCATAGGACTTTTCTGCACAGTTCAACCCGCTCTATCTGCTCACGAGCGGCGATCCGATTATTACCGGACACTGTATAAATAAATGGACCAATTACAATCAAGCAGCAAGGCAATAATGTAAGCGGCAACAGATCGAAAATCGTTGATCTTTATACCGCTTATGTCCTACCGCTTATGTTTCTGTAATTGCACTTTGCATTTTGTAATTGCACTTTTTACGCGCAGGTCGAGTGTGCCCCTTTAAGCGGATTAGAGCACGTTCTCGGGTGCATTCCGTTTCTCGCATGATGCGCATGATGCATCATTTATCCTTGTTTAACATTTGATGGACAACAAGGATAAATGATGCATCATGCGCATCATGCGAGAAACGGAATGCACCCCTCAACGCAACAAAATTATTGCAGATCATCGTCGATGATAAACCGGTTGATGATAAATCGCTCGGCTCCGTAGAGACGATTGAAAAGATGCTTATGCATAAATTAAAAATTGCGTAAATTTTATAATTTACAATTTTAATACATTAATAATTTAATACATTTATAATTTTATAATTTCCGCAATTTTTAATTTATGCGCGCGCGTTTCGGCCGTCGTGAAATTATCCACGTGTGCCTACCCATCGACAAACGTGTTTGCTTCTTTACTTACTTCACGCGTTTATGTACGCACGTTTACGTATCGAAGTTGTCGTTTTTTATCATGCCGCGCCGTGTCATATCAAATCATAATACACTTTGTCTTCGAACGAGGTTGACTTGTTTACGCGTTTCGGGTTTATAACGTTGCGGGTGTCCTTATTCTCTCTGTTTTTCCTGCTCCCGGAAATGTCATTTTTACGACAATTCGAACACGATGACTTTCGTTGCTCGAGTCCTTCGGTTTTATGCGGGGGGGAGGGGAGGAGAGGGGAGAGAGAGATAAAAGCGTTTATTAATATTCTGGGGTAAGCCCTCTAAGAACATACAGATAAGAAAAGAAGAAAGAAAACAAAGTAACACAAAAATGTCCAAAAATAACAAAATTAAGAAAAAAGAAAAAATACAAATGAAATATGAAAAGGAAAGCTATATATGCAAAATTGAAGAGAAGGAATAAACGAAAGATAGACAAAGAAAAAAAATAATAAATGAAAATAAAATCAGAGAAAGAAAGAGAGGAGCTTCTCCAAAGCGATTACTTATTCCAATATTATTCCGTTCGTCGAAAACTAAATTTGTCTTATCTCTGTCTTCTGACTATCTGATTTTTTTTCTACTTGCGATATTGAATGTATTCTCGTGAAATCTCGAGCCGTCTATCTTGTTCGAGCAAGTATTTGTCGACCTTATCTGAAAAATGAAACTTTTTTTTCCTTTCTATCTCGATGGTCTTTTGTATCGGGTCCTTATTTATTCTGTAATATTTCAAATATAATGCGTTACATATTGATCGATATTAAAATGTTCAATACAGTTAAATCTGGATTTAATTTTTTATGATAAAAAATTACATTAAAATTCCAAACGTGATAAACGTTCCTATTGTTTGCGTTTTTTTTTCTGGAGACCGTCTAACGATTTATGCAAATCGATTTGCTGAGCAAGCAAATTTACGGGGCACATCACGTCTATTCGAGATAAACAAATCCATAAAAGTTTAAATGTGATTGCAGTTTTTAATTGTTATTTTTATAAGTTTAATTACATACTCGCTTATTTTTGTTTTCGCAATAGGACAAACTTGAAGGTTAACTCATCGATGTGCAAATCGATTTATTTTGCATAAAGCTTTTTAATATTTAAATTAGGGATAAGTATTTTTAACCTCGCTGGATATCCTGCGCATGTAATGAGCGTCTGAGGCTGAAGGGCGAATATTTATCTCGAATAATATTTTTTGTTTTAGTGCAAATAAATGATGCAAATAAGCAAACGCCCATAAATTACACTGAGGTAAATGATTTAATATTTATAAGAATTATAAATTTTTGTACTGCCATCGACATGGGCGCCCTTACAACTTTTTTCAAGGGAGAGCAGAGTGTAAATATATTTAGGGATGCCAAACGAACGTTTTTTCAAATATTTTTAAAGAAATATTTATGCAAAATTTTTTTTAATTGTCTAAATTTCAAACAAAACATCTGGTTGCTAATAATAAAATTATTCTAAATTTTAAAAATTAAAATTTTGGGGAGAGCATATGCCCTTCCTTACCCTCCCCCCCTTCCTTATGGGCGCCCATGGCTATCGACATTATATTTCATAATTGTATGTGTGCACTAATTAAACGAATTAGAGTATCTTCTTTCTTGCGTTATGTTAAAAAAAACGTATGATTTGAGGACTAACGTCTTGTACATAAAAATTATTATAGTTGGTTCAACACTCGCGGGATGCATTTAACAGCGGAAAAACGAGGCCGTTAGAATGGAGAATCAAACAGTTAAAGCAGCTTGTACGTATGCTAATGGAAAACTCTTCAGAAATAACAGCAGCGCTGGCATCAGATTTGCATAGGGTACGATTACGCATTATACTAACAATCACTTTATTAGTATATATTAGCCTAATTGTCTCATTTTAGTAATGAATTCTTCATTCAATTATTTTAGAGCAAGTTTGAAACATTCGCATTAGAAATTGATTACACAGTCCAAGAGATCAAATACATGCTGATGAATATTAAAGAATGGTCAGCAACAGAGAAGGTAATCCTTGATAGTTATCCGAGCGCGATTTTTGTTATATAAGAATATATTGTTTTTTATTGCCGTTTGTTAAGCAGCTTTAATAATTCAGAGAGTGAACATTTGAAATTACAATATTTTTCAGCCGCACAAGGCATTGGCGTACTTTTTCGACAAGGTGGAAATCCGGAAAGATCCTTATGGAGTTGTATTAATCATGGGTGCGTGGAATTATCCTGTTCAGTTGAATATACTACCCATGATGGGCGCTATTGCAGCTGGAAATTGCGTGATTGTGAAACCTTCCGAGATTGCAGCGGCTACGGCGAAATTTTTATACGAGACCATCCCGAAATATTTAGATACGGTGCGAAAATATTCATACAATTATCCTAAAATTTTTGTGGGTTAAGATATATTACAGCCGAACAGTTTTTAGCTAAGAAAGACTTAGTAATATATATTTACGACCTTAACAGTATTAATGATGATTACGACCTACAACAGTATTAATGATGCTAGATAAAAAATTATATATTCATTTATGCATGCTAATTTGTGATTAACATCTTTGTAGTTCATTGTAACGTACGATAATGTTTTTTTATTCAAACTTAAGCAATGACTGATAATTTTAAATTCTTATATTTTACAAACTACTGTTAATAGAAAATCACCAAGATTATCATTTAATTTTTCGAGGATTTTCTCTCGTTGTGTTAATTTTTTTTATTCGTGAATTTTAGAACATCCTGTACCCTCATAGGGGGTACAGTCAATCATAAATCATTACTTTTTTATTTCTTAAGCTAAAGGAGATAGACCATAAAATTACACTGAAATTGAATGGCTGGAATTGAAGTCTGTTATAAGGCACTTTGTTGCATAATGATGACTCATAAAAACTGCGTGTTAAAGAATGAAGAGATAACTTTGTTATTTTTCCTTTTTGCTCTATTTAATCACATCTAAAAAAAACTCTTGGAAAAACGTTATGATTTTTATATCATTCTATATTACTGATCAAATAAAATATTACTCTCTATATTCTTCATGCAAATAGTTTCTATGTGTCACAACACACACACACACACGTATATATACATATATGTATGTATATATAATGATCGCAATGAAGTTGAATTCAAACTATTAAATTCTCTATTTATTATTGTCTATCTTCTTTGGTTTAAAGAATAAAAGGACAATTTATGCCACGAGTTTCTGTAGATCAGAATCTTGCTTACTAAAAAGAATAACAACTTGATCATGTTTCTTGTGAATAGGAGTGTTGCCGTGTAGTCATGGGAGGAGTCGGAGAAACGACAGAGCTGCTCAAGGAACGTTTTGATTATATTTTTTATACTGGATCTTCTAACATTGGAAAACTCGTGCGTTCCGCTGCCAATCAGTTTCTCACGCCTGTTACATTAGAATTGGGTGGAAAGAGGTAAACGATATTTTAAAAAATCTAGATATATACAAAATGCAATTTTAATTGTATTCTCCAAAAACTTTTCTTTCAAATAAAATTGTACTAAACAACAACAATTTGCAGTCCCGTATATATAGATAACACAGTGGATATGTCAATGGCAGCGAAACGTATTTTATGGGGTAAATGCATCAACGTTGGACAAACTTGTATTGCACCCGATTATATGTTGTGCACACCCGAGGTACAGAGTAAATTTATCGAAGAAGCTAAAAAGATTTTACAGGAATGGTTTGGTGATAATCAACGGGAAAATCCTGACTTGGCACGCATTATTACGGATAAACATTATCAGTAAGTTTTACGCGCAAATACGTTTAATGTAATTATTTATAATCTAGATAATGATTGCAATTTTAATACCTTAAAAACAATTTGATAAATTAAAAAATAAAAATTATTTCTCCTGTACTTAGGCGACTTGTCAATTATTTAAATGATAAAAGCCAAATTGCTATTGGTGGAGACGTAAATCCTGCAGAAAAATTTATTTCGCCTACAATACTTGTTGATGTCAAACCAACGGATCCCATCATGCAAGATGAGATATTTGGACCGATATTGCCTATAATAAACGTTAATAATGCATATGAAGCAATTAACTTCATCAACAGTCGGTACGTTATTTGACTGCAATATTATAAACAAAGGATTACTCGAGAAATTAAAGACAGTTATTCCCTTCCGAAATATTGCACATTTTTTAATTTGATTTTATAACTGAAATATTTTAATTATTCGTTTTTTTTATAATCCGAATCTTTTATAATTTTGGATAGAAAATTGTACTCTTCGCATGAATATAACTGAAACGAACGCCGTGCGGTAAACTTTTGTATTCTCTCATACACTTATGTTTCACATTGACGATTTCACTGTTGCGCGGTGGGGACGGCATGAAGTAATTAGTTTTTCGCATCTAGTGAAAGCCCACTCGTACTGTACGTATTTTCCACAAGCAAGAGGGTACAAGATCTAATTATAGAGCAAGTCAGCAGCGGATCCGTGTGCGTCAACGACACGGTATTGCAATATGCCGGTGAGTCCGGAGTCTAGGTGACGAAAGTATTATTTATATTGAGCCTCTTTCAGAATTTCGGTGAAAGAAAAACTTTACTATAGAGACTGGCAAGTCTCACCACAATTCTTTTTGCAATATTCAGTTTTCGGGTTTACGATGTGATGTTTATGATGCTATTCTTTATTCTGCTGAACTTGATAGAAAAGCTCTTTTTGTCTATCGGAAAAAATGTGCTGCGGATGTAATTGGTAGATGTATGAATCGATTTCTCAAGATGCTTATGAGGGAGTAGGAATGTCTTTCTTTATTAGGATGAATGGTATTTTTTTCTGGTTTAAACAAGTATATGATGGCCCGTCCCTTTGTTCTGGTTTAGGTTTTGATGACTGCTGCAGAAAAACTTATACTATATCATCTTTTCATGGCATACAATTTTTCTACTATTTATATACTGTCTATAAATTTTCTTTTTTTTACTTGAGGCTTTATATTTTACGTGAGGTTTTAAACGCGGAAACTTTGCACTATTATATATACTATTCAAATAATGGAATGCATCTGAAAATGGTGATGGTTATTATAGAATTATAAATATGTACATAAGTACTTACATGAAATTGACGTTATAGCCTTGTGTCCACGATGCTAGAAATCGGTCCGAGATCTCGGACCAATTTCTAGCATCGTGGACACAATGCTTAAGAAGAAAAGCTATACTCACATGTCATTAATGATAGAGAAACTTGATGATCTGCAATTACAATATATGAATGCTCATTACTACTCACCACACGCGAGTGCATGCACGCGAGCAAAAACGCGTGCGCATACTCATATACATGCGCGCATACATACACACAGTCACACGTACATATTTTTCAAAAAGAATTTTATTTCTTTTTAATATTATTAACGTTCTTACATTCATTATTTAACATACAGGGAGAAGCCATTAGCGTTGTATATATTTAGCCTGGACAAAGGAACTTTATCTTTGATCACTAACAATACATCTAGTGGCAGCGTTCTTGCTAATGATACGGTATTACATGGAGCAGGTAGTTTTTCTTATAGCAACGTTGTAAAAAGTTTTCCTTTATAAATTATTTATGTGTTTTAGCTTTCCTTTTTTAAACAGCACTACGTTAATTGTTATGTTACTTTTATTAGCAGAATATTAAATGTGCTATAATTTCTTTGGATTGTATTGTAATGAACATTACAATACGTATTAATATAAGTTTTTTATTTTTATTTTATTGCTTAATTGCATTATATCTTGCATGCACTGTCTACGTTTCCCGTTAATTCTAAAAAGATTTAATAAGTGGTAATTGAGTACTCACTTGGACAAATGGACAATTGTGGATATAGTATATGCATAATTATGTATATCGCTACATAACGTTGTTACACGCCATTGCTATGTTTCTATCTAAATCTGTGGAAATGGGAGCTTATAAACGATTATTTTTAATTGCTTATTATTTAAACACTATTGCACTCTCAACATTCATTCAAGAATACATACTCTTCTTTTAACTTATCTCTTATTAAATTCTTGTAACTTAACAGAGAATCTTATATATATTTAACGTAATATTTAATTACTGTTTTATTTATAATCTTAAATTTATTAACGTAAAATCTGCAGTACAAATTGATTAAGGCATGTAATAAAAGGAACTAACAAAAGTGATAATTATATATACGTGTTCACATAACGAGAATTAATATTAAGATATTTTTGTGTCTTTGTTATATTATTCTATGCATTAATATTATTTTCATAGTTGAGACTCTACCCTTTGGAGGAGTAGGATATTCTGGTATGGGAGCCTATCATGGAAAACATACGTACGATACGTTCGCACATAGAAAAGGTTGTTTGATTCGGAATTACAACAGAGTTGCAGAGGTCTTGGCTAGGTAAGTGAATCTTCTTTCATATAAACAGATAATTATACATTTTGAATTATAGATTACATTTTGCTATATTAGTTAATACTTTAGTTTTTCAATACCAAGCAGAAAATATGTTTTTCAGATCCCGTTTTCCGCCCTATTCCGATAAAAACTTGAAGTTGCTTAGACTTTTGACCGAAAGAAGACCTGCTTTGCCTGCTGTGAAATATTTACCATATATACTTATGTTCGGTCTCGGGATACTTGTCACGATCGTATTCAAAGCTGCAATGAAGGTAAAAAAACGAAATTAAACCGTATATAATTCATTTCATGTTATATGTAAATGCAAGGTTGGGTAAGTTAATCTTTTTGGATAACTAAATTAAGTTAAAGTTAATGACTTAAAAAATTAACTTAATTATGTTAAAAGTTACATAAACAAAACTAACTTAGTTAAAAGTTGCGTTAAGATTAAATAAACTTAAATTAAATTAAGTTAATTTTAAAAAGCATTTTTTATATTAAATAAAAATGTCATAATTTTTTAAAATTATGATATTTTAAAATACAATTACAACATAGATTATCGAATAAATTTAATATTTTATTTGTAAACTAAGTTTATATTAAATAACAAAGAAGTATATTGTTTTTTATATGGAAATATATTTTTTCTTTATTTATGAAAAACTAATCAATAATAATTAAAGAATTACAAAGAAAGAATTACACAAGAAATACAAATAAAGAGAGTGATTATTAGGTAGATATCAATAATTATCATCAAAAGAACATCTTTATTACACAAAAATTTTAACTTAAGAAAAAGTTAATAACTTAAAGTTAATGTGTTTTTAAAAAAAATTAGTTGAAGTTAAAAGTTAACTCATTTGAAATTAACTAAGTTAAGTTAAAAATTATTAACTTTTTAACTTTATCACTTGTAACTAATTAACTACTTACTACTCAACCTTGTGTAAATATAAATGGCTTAATAGAATAACTTATAATCATTGTAAAAATATTGAATAAAATATATTCGCATAAATAATGGCATGGTTGTGGAAAAAAGTAGGCGAGGGAAGACCCCCAAAAAAATCACGATTCTGAAATATAAGAGAATTCTCAGGGAGCAAAAATATAATTATTTAATATTGATTTATATTTTCATAATTAAGGTAAAGAGAAACTGTGTGTCCCGTGTGCAGTTATTAATGATTGCCTCTTAGAATTCTTTGTCTGATTTCTGTGGATTTGAGTGATAAATGGTGAAAAAACAGTGTCTCTCATATTACATCACTGTATGTTATTTTTCGTACTTTCAATCGATCAGTAGCAAGACAGTTCTATCGGATATCATACGAGGTAAAAGGAAAGAAAGAACAAATGCGTATATTGTTGCAGGAATTTAATTACACGGAGGAGAAGTTGTAACGCAGCCGATACCATGCAGCGCCTTGAAATGCATCTATAGAATGCATTTGTTAATTTACACATTAATTACTACACATTTTACGATTAATCCAACTATATCAATGGATAATGTGAAAATCCTTGTATAATGTCTTTGTTTTTACATATGCATATTGTTTATACGCTATTAAATAGATGTTTCAACACATATTGTATAAAATATGTTCGGACTTTCGTAGAGAGCATATGGGAGAGTATTGTGTATGGTAAAATATGAACATTTTTATTGAGATGAGCTCCAATGAATCTTAAAATAAATCTATTAATTAAATCTTTTATTTGCATACTGCTCTGCGTCTTTTCTTATATAATTATAAATCTTTTTTTATTACATCCGCATCTGCGATACGTCGCGACGCCAAGTACATAAAAAGGGCGACGAGCTTATATTATTCTCAATTTATTGTTCGAAAACGGGAAAGACGGACCGACAGTTTTTTCTTCGTGTCACAGATTCAAAAGCCTCATTATCTCACGCGATAGCTAAATTCATGTTCGATGTTATAATTACGAAAAATATATACGTTATAATTACGATAATAAATTTATAATACTTCGTAATATTATAGATTATAATATAAATAAATTTCTAATAATATTTTGAAATATACGCGCGCTTTTTGGATCCGCGCGTTCGATCGGTCGCAATCGAGCTTCGAGATATCGCGACACGATAATCGATCTGCGCTAGCCATCGAACGGAATCGAATTCGTCAGTATCTGCCAGATGACAAGGTTCTATCACGCGAGAATCCTGTGCGCACCCGATAACCTGCGCATAATTTTGTGCTGGTGTGTGCATGCGTCATTTCTTCACGTCTGGGAGCAACACACTGGCGTACGCCTGATCAAACCGAGCAATAAACGTTATCGCACAATTACGTGAGTATAAACAAGCGAATGACCGGCAGCTAATGAGTCATCCGCTGATTATCGATGGTCATGCGGTGTCAATTAGCGCACCGCGCCAGCACTGGCAACGTTCCTAATTTCTGTAGAATTAATTATGTAATGTGTTTTCCCTGAGCGCTGACGGCATTAAGGACATTTCACACCACCGTCGCTGCCGTTAAAGCCTTTAGTTTCTATCGTCCGAGTAGACTTGTGACGTAAAATATATATAACTGAGAGAAAAGGAAAAGAAAAGAGATATTCATTTTGCACGTTAAAATTTCTTGTGTAATTTACTGACGGCACGATCTATCGCCCGCGTGACAAGGCCTTTAACAAGTATATGAGGCAAATTGACGTCTCTCTTTCTCTCTCTCTCTCTCTCTCTCTCTCTCTCTTCCGGATTGACTTTGTATCCTATATCTGTGTTCGTACATTGCAGAAGCAATGGTGGCCCATACCGTACTCCTGGACTTCACAGTGTCCAGTAGCGTAATTGCCGACATGGAGAAGCGATCCGGTTTGAAATCGGCGATTGCGAACGTACTGGCAGAACATTTCGCCGGTCTCAAGCCACTGACAGAATCTAACATCGACGGCAGTTTGCTCGTTTTATATACCGGACCCAGGGGCAGTCTAATCACTGTCAGAGGGTACACGGAGGGTCTGATTACATTAAACATCGAGTATTACAAGCAGGACGACCAGGAGGCACTCTTAACTTTCGAGGTATGTACGCATCAACTTGTTAAACAATTTGCTACAAATGACAGAAGATATCTGTTGCAATGAAGAACGAATGCTAGTGCTTTTGAGAAACACCACTTACCCTTTTAGGCAGGGTTTTATAATTATTTCACCAAAGTTTCGTCAGAAATATAAAAAAAAAAGATAAAGACAAATCATGTAGGAACATGTCAATTTTTAGAGAGAAAGAAAAAGTAGCGAACTTGGATTTTTCATTAGAGAATTGCAACAAATGTGACAAACTTAATTATAATCGACGCGCGTCAATCTTTATATGATAAAACTTAAGCTAAAATAAAATGTGAAGCAGTAAAATGCAAGTTGTTGAAGAAAAAGGTTCAAGACTTGAGGAATATAATCATCTTTATTATACTGAGTAAAAAATACTTAATTTATATTGTTTGAGAGATTTATTTTTAGTTAAAAGCAATTTTCTGTTTTAATAGTACAAGTGCAACTTGTCAAGGATTAATGCCAGTATAATTTCGCTGAATTTATATTTAGAAAATACATGCGATATATTGATCTTTATATAAGGATCTTTTTGCTTATTTGCTCTGCGAAATTAGACCAGATTAATTAATCCCTGGCTTTTATATATTGCTCATGAGAATTTCTCAAAGATTGACTTCAAGACCGAGCAAATAAGTTTATTATATAATCATTATTTTTTTCTCTTCCTATCTCTTTATCTCAACAAATTAAAGAAAGTAAAGAACGAAGATAATCTACAATCAAATTTAATTACAATTATTCTTAGATAGAAATATCAGTTATAATCATTTACATAAATGAAAGAGAATAGAAGAGGTATTTACATTCTATTGATCTTGTAAAACTAGTTACATATGTAACAAATTTTGCATTGATGAAACAACTTAGGATGTAGTGAATCGAATAAATATGTTCCAGTATGAAGGAAGGATTATCTTATCATATTTAAACATGATAAGATAATTGTTATATCTAGAGAGTAGAAAATACACATGACATCAGAAAAGAAATTTTTTTTATTGATTTTGTTGATTCAGTGTTCTTTACTCAGTTTCTGAGCGTTCTATCAGTCCTGAACCATTTGTTTTAACATCCTGTATAGAAATTTTTTTTTATAACGGAAGTAGGAAATATGACATAACTGACAGAACGTTATAGCAGTGGCGATACTTGGAAGCTGATGTTGCCATGGCTTTGAACAGCCAGCGCAGCAAACGTTTACCGCCAGTAAGACGAGGAACCATATATGACCTCTATCTGACACTATCAGGTAGAAAATGCTTTCCCTCAATTAGATTTTGTTCCTCGTTTACTTCTCCTAACACAACTACATACTTTACATACTTGTAGATTTATTTCGTGAAATATATTTGGCATAGAGAATTACAACATCGCTATTGACTGTCACTAATAGATATTTAGGATAGGCCGCTTGCCAGGAATGCTGACTTAATTTTGTTCATAGCACTGTTACATTCAGCCCAAATTCTCCCAGCACTCAATTCGCTCATAAAAAGATTTTTTGATCATTCATTCAAATATATAATATTTGAACGTATATTTGTATAATTGTTCTCTTGCCTTTCTTTGGTCGTACGAATAAAAGTTCTTAGGCGACTGCTGCAATGCACGGGATGTATTTCGTTGTGGAATCCGAGAATGGATTCAATATCGAAAGGCAATCAGCCAAAAGTAGCTAATGTAAACATGGCTTGCGTTCTAAATTATTATCGTTGAATTCTATTATATTTTTCTTTCTCTCTTATATATTGTAAATTAAGATTCTGTTAAAATATCCGTACAATAAAATGCGACGCTAGCTGAGATTTTCCCATCTACATGTAAAACATGCGTAATATTTTTACAGTATAATTGCGAAACTTAAAATGCGCTATTTTCGTAATAGCTTATTTCGCTCTCTTTTTCAATGTATTATTTTTAAATCCTTAAATCCGAGAATTATTAAATTCTTAGATTTGTAGGTTTTCGGTTCGTCACTTTTAGTCGTACGGCTCAATAATACAATAATACAATCATACATAGAAACAGCTACCTTTATCACGATCCGTTTTCTACCGCTTGTTACGTACCATTTTGTTGGACAAAATAAACCCTGCCATATATCATGGCTTGCCAGATCTTAACACCTTTTTTTAGCTTCCTTAACAACAAGGAGTGTAGCGATTCCGTTTTACAAGATAGTGTCTTTGTTCTGTTCAATTCTCATTGGTTCGGCTTGATGATGATAATGATGATGATGATAATCATGATGATGACGATGGCGATGATAATAATGATGGTGATGGTGATGATGATGGCCGGTTATGGTAGTTGGCCAAAGAATTGGAAGCGGCGTTGCAGACAGCAGCAACCGCTACACGGTCGCACACGCTTACTCCAATTAAACGCGGTGGACCCTTTGAGAGATACTATCCTACCGCCGGTGAGTTTTATTTATAATTATGTTTACGGACCAGCTAACGGCCGCTCTTACAAGTTACGGAACTGCTTGTACTTAAGGAGCTCAATCGAATTGGAAAATTAATATTATATATCGATTCGTAAATATTAGTATTTTAAATGTCCTCACGTCTCAGCTTTATCTTTTACGAAAAAGTGTGTTACGAATGAGAAGACTATTCTAAAATTATATTTGAAGTTATATTTGAAGATGAGAAAACTCATCAAAAGAGCTACAAATCTGTATAATCTATTTAAAATGTGATGTTCACAGTTAAAGGCTTAGGCTTGGCCATTTCTATGATTCTAGACGCATCTTACTCGTTAGTAATATGCAAACGAGAACCTGTGCTCGGCTCGGTTCAGTCTGGAACGTCTCTCCGCGTTAATCCCGAGGACATTATTTGTTCTATTCTTGCATGACAAAGCGTCCAGTTTTAATAGTTAATCTTTTACGACTTCCTCACATCATTTTTTTATCTGGTTATGATGCTAACGTTCCCATGCGTGTTATCAGCTTTGCCTTGCGATACCTTGTTTTCTATTCTACGCAATGTTTCTTTTATGTATAGAAGCATGTTTTTAAATTAACATTATTACGACATGACGACAAGTATTGCCAATAAAGATTACCCTTCTTCAAGACGAGCGACTGCTGGAATATGACATCGACAAGCTCGTATTTGAGGCTAGATCACCGTATCAGAAGGTACAAATTGTGCACTCCAAATCACTAGGCAATCTGCTGGTACTCGACGAGCTGCAAAGTAAGTCACATTACGTTACAACTCTGCCTATTATTTACAACTTACTAGAAATTCTTCTGCAGACATGTCCGAGGCAGATCTTATATACACAGAAACACTGATGCAACGAGGCAAAGAAAATTACGCTGGCAAGGAGATAGTGATACTCGGTGGTGGTGACGGCGGCCTATTATGGGAATTGTTGAAAGAAAAACCAAAGTTTATCACGATGTTAGAAGTATGTGAATTGAATTTCACGCTGTGTAAATTTATACGAATAGTGTACTATCTGTTAATATATTCTTTTGCAGATCGATGACATCGTCATGAAAGCCTGTAGCCAGCATATGCGGAGCATATGTGGCGACTGCCTAGACAAGAGAAAGGGCGAGAATTATGAAGTAAGGCTTGGTCTAAATTCCAAGAACTAAATACTTTTAAATCTAAACATCCGAATGCGTGTTTAGATTTTTGTAATCTTAGATTCATAAGAATAATAATCTTTATAGATCATTGTCGGTGATTGTGTGAAAGCGTTAGCTCATATGATCGAAGAAGGACGACAATTTGATTACGTCTTCGGAGATCTGACAGACATTCCTATTAGCACAACGCCACATGGTGATGCCTGGAATTTTATTAGACTAATCCTCAACTCTTCCATGAAGGTGTTGAAGTCTACCGGAAAATATATGACACATGTGAGTATCTCGATTTGAAGCGTATTTAATTTTATCTATTATGCAATAAAGTAGTTTTAACTTTAACTGAAAGCGGTTAGTAGGTACTTCTACATTTTATTGACAAAACTACATCAATAAAATTTTAGATACAGAACCTTAGTGTAAAGATATAATATAAATTTATTATTTTATCGTTGTTTAATATTATTTTTTACATGTAGGGAAATGGCGCATCTTGTCCAGAATCCTTGAAGATGTATGAAGAAGTCCTATCGCAATTGTGCGTGCCGGTCACGTTCACAAAAGATCGCGCCTTTGTCCCATCTTTTTTCGAGGATTGGATTTTTTATCAAGTCTCACTGAAATGATGGAGTAAAGAATATTGGGGCAGAACCTGGAGGACCATAACAAATCGGCCTCTTCACAGTCTGCTGCCTGTCTTATGACCCAAGCTCTACTTCCTAGTTCTAGCCTTATTAATTAATGACATTAGTTCCTGAGTGAGACGAATCAAACTATTATTAATTAATTCATTTTATAAAATTTTTTTTTTTTTCAAAGAATTATTTAAATGTCAGCGTAACGACAGCGTTGGAAGATGAATAAAAAAATAGATAAAAGAAAATATAAATCTTTTTGTAATGTGACAGATAAGATACACCTTATATTAATTTGGTTTACTTTTTATAGCTCTTCTGTAAAACGCAAAGTTCGAATTGGATTTAATTCGCGTTACCTCGAATATATAACAAAATTATATTTCAACTTTCGTCTAAACTCTGATTTAATTGTCTTGGAAATAGAGAGAAACTTACATAGATAATAATATTTTGAAGTGCAATTTCAACAGTACTTCAAAATATCTAATAATAATTTTATGTATGCATATACTCTCTTCCATCGCTGCCTATCGCAAATAAAAAATTTGTTTTGTTTAAAAAATCTCATGAAATATTCAAATGCTGAATTTTCCATGAGAACATGTAGCAAAAATTAGTATCGTAAGATTTATTTCTTTTTTATATTCGCTGACAATACAGAGATCAATTTTGTTGTTAATCCTTTAGTAATATAATTTTTAAATATTTGAAATTTAAATTGCTTTGAATTTAATCGGTTCTTTTTTAAATATTTCATGACAGAGTGCGAGGATTAACAGCAATGATATATGCATGTTATTATCTTCTAGCTTTTCTTCTTTTTTTGTTAAATAGTTTTATCGCGGTTGGTCTGTTTATCCGCGATAAGTTGTATATTGATACGTATGTGTCGATATAATATATATCGCATATATATATAAATATATTCTGTATTTTATAAAGCTCGATGTAAGAACGATAAAATTATATCGGGATAAATTATTTTTCTAACAAGCGTTTTCTTCTGATTTGAATAATTGATAATACATATATAAAAAAATATACATTTAATTAATCCTAAACAGTATAAACTATCTTAATGGATATACATATCGGTATAATAAATTTATATTATTGTAATAAAATTTTCGTATTAATCGGATAAATTTATCATGTATTTTGATATGCGTACATCACAATAAAGATTAAAATTTGATTTAAAGTAAATTTTTAAAGCTGCAAGATTCCATAATTTTATAAAATTATTGTAATTTTTTAATTGTAATATTAAAGAGCACATGTCAAATTTATACTGTTTAGGGTTAAAGAAATGAAACTAATAAGAAATCATGCGTGAGCATACAAGCGTGAATTAATTAAAATAATGACGAATATTTTCAATTATATCCTAACTCTACTAGTGCAATTTTACAAAAAATATTCATTTACGGATATTACTTTCTCACAGTATTAATTATGATATAAAAGCATATTTCAACATAATGTTATCTGTTTACCAACATTAAGCAATGATACAATGATAAAATGCAAAAATAAGTAATAATCCTAGATTGCTTCTGTTTAATGCTAATAGTTGATGAAATTTTAATCATATCTTCAAAATATTGAGCATTTAATAAATTAATTGGTTGCAGAATCTACAAATATATGCATACGCACAATTTAGCTATGTAAGTGAAGAGAAAGAGTTGGAATTACGATACAACGACGAATTAAATTGATTAATTATTTACAACAATATCGATTTATACAATCATGAGTTTTATTTATTAAAAAAGTTATCACTTGGAGAAACTGTCACAATAAGATTATTCATTTATTTGCTATCAAGATTCGTTGACCAACAAGCACAGCAAGTTCTATATAAACTAAAAAAAACTTATACACGATAAAATAAATACGCGATAAAATAAATACGCGATATTTTTAGTAGAATAAAAACAGTCTTATCAATTATGTAATTCGGATTTTTAAGCACATTTTTCAAAAGGGCACTAACCAATTTGTTTGATGTTTCAAGAACGGCGAAGTATTCGTTGTATAAACAAGGGAATACCACACTCTAAGCATCTGTGGCAGAGGTACTAAAGTTTATCGATGTACACAATAAATCTTTTACTCTCTTCCTCTCTTCTCTCTTTGTCATTCAAATTTGGTATCCTTTCTTACGTTCCTCTATAATCACGGAAAAGCTACAGTGTGTAAGGATGTCTTTCCAATCTATTTTATAAGAGATTATATAAATTAAAAGTATCGGGCATGCAATTCTAAGGTAGATCAGCCTTTTCAGTTTGTTTTCCATCGTTTTGGAAACTTTGGCCCCAATTGAAACACAATGCAAGGATGTCAAATTCGATTGGCGAATAGGATTACAGCTCGTTACAGAGCTTTGCCTTCGATATCTCTGAAAACTGCCCGATTTCGTGAATCGCAGGCTCTATCTCGGTCTCTGCAAGTATCTGCTGCAACCATTGTTGCACCTGTACCGGATGTTCATAATTTTTTTCTCGTTCCTTCGGATGTCTAATTAATTCGGAATCATCCTGATCCAAGATTTTCTTATCCAGTTCTCGTAAACTAGTTTCAGTCGCTTCGTTCGTCAATGCATTTAGCCCACAGGATTCTGTAGTCTTACAAGACATCCCGAAGGACTTTAGGTTCCGCGAATATGCCTTATCGAAGGCGTGCAGTCCGTCTAAAGAAACGTGTGACAAGCCAAGTTTGCGTTTTATAATTAAAAGTGGTGAGCATCCCGATATGGATAGGTCTTTGAAAATCTTCAATGCATTAGCCTTTACGTTCCGCGACTCTCGCAGCTGATTATCGGTGAGGAATGTGCAAGGCAAGCTTGAAATACGCATAGTCCTGTAGTCGGAAATGAAATCCTTGCAACGTGGAAGGATCAGGTGATCCCTAGCTTTTTGGTCTGACTTTTTGGTGATTGATTTGTCGAAACTAACATGGTCCTTATTGGCATCTTGATACTCTGCGACCTTATATGGCTCCACATCTTTTACTGTAATACTGTTTGACCCACGTGTCTCGATATTACCAAACCGGCGTATCCGTTCTTCTAGTTCACTCCTATCGTTCAGGACCGCTACTGACGCTGGCAAGAAGTCCAATGAAGTCTCTATTAACGAGAGTTGCTGTCTGTGAATGGCTTCGGCTTGACGCAGCAGTTGCTTCTCTCTAGATCGCAGAAGTTTTGTTAGATCTTCAAAACAGCTCCTGATTTCTGCTTCAATCTGGAAATTGCGATTTTTTTTCATAATTCTATGATTATATACAGACATAAAGAGAATATAGTATTTACTTCACCATATTGATATTTTCTCTAAAAAATTCTACATATCAATTATTAATAAAAATTTGTCATGTGTTTTCTATATTTACAAATGTTTTTATTAGCTGTATATTGCATACATTAAATTTAATCTTGTGCATAAAATGAGCTCCAATCTTTAAGGATTTCTATAGATAAGACGCTCCCATCTTTTATCCATGTAAAAGATTTCAGTTTAAAGATATAGGGTGCTTTCCATTTAGTGACACTGGACACAAGTCGACACAACAAGTGTCGCTCTGCCTTTATTATGTCCATTTCCACCAATTGCCTAGTTTACACCGAGCACTTGATACGCGTATCATGTAGTGTATTTAAGCTGAACAGCCAATGATTAAACTAATTTACTAGTTATTTACTACTTGATACGCGTATGCTCGATGTAAACTAGGCAAATGTAGATTAACTTTAATCTCGGTTTAACTTACTCCTTATCTCTTTCTAATTCTTAAAACTAGAAAAAGATAAAGAGTAAGTTAAACCGAGATTAAAGTTAATCTACATCGGTGGAAATGGACGTTACTCATTGAAGAAAGAAGAATGGTAAAACGATGTTCGTGTCGACTTGTGTCGCTAAATGGAAAGCACTCATGCATTACTCATGTCTTCCATCGCTACTTTAAATACTATGCATAGTGACAGCTCTCGTTACGATGTACATTGCACCGTCTATTGTTTTTCTTCGTGAAAGATAATGAACCGACGACGGAAAACACATGGTGCTTGGAACAAAACACACGGCAGAGATCTCTGTGAAGACTGAAGGGTGAATCCAGCAGACCCCTGCACACGCGCTAGGCAGAATCGAGAACCGTACCTGGGCGGACTTCTCCTCCAACAGTCTGCGTTTGTCCGCTATCAGTTTTATTCGCGATTGATTGTCCTCGCTGTCATCCGACTGGCTCTGCTTGCCTGTCATGTTGTCGGCTCCCACGCGGCGGTTTCAACAACAAAAACGCGAGCTCGACGACCGACGTTCCAGACGCTCCACGGCCATTGCGATGCTGTTGCGACTTGCGACGTTGCGACGCAGTGTCGATCCGCGCGGTCGCTGTTTTACCGACGCGGGGCGCTGCTTTACCGACAGCGGCCCCTCGCGGGAGAATCCGGCACTAAGCCGCAGCGGCGCTCCCGCCCACGTTGCCGCGCGCGCGCGCGACAGGTGTCGCCGCTGGCGCGCGATCGGCGGACTCCGCTCCGTCGCGCGATACGGGTGTGGAAGCTCGAGAGGGCCGACGGGGCGGGGGGTCGGGCACGGGGCACGGCGCAAAGAGGGTACAAGACGGCGGGCGAGCAGTTTCGCGCGGCATAACGCGGCTTGTCTCCGTGGCCTTTGTGGGTATGATCGGATACGAGTACGGGTACAAGGACGACGACGGCGCGTCTTAGACACCCGCGTACATACGGAAGGAGAGAGAGAGAAACACGGTGAGGCGGATCGTCCGTGGGAACTCGGAAGGCGCCGCGCGAGGAAACGATCCCGGTGGGATCGTATACGAAAAAGAGATCGAGAGTCAGCGATCGTGAGTCACACGGACGACGGGACGGCGAGAGTACTATCTCTCGCCTCATCTCTCTCCCGCCCGTTTGTTTATCTATCGATCTCGCTCGTGTATCAGAAGGCGCCGGTGCTACCGGACGCCCGGTGGCTCTTCGCTCCAATAGGAAGTGGCCTTGCCCACGTCGAATACGCCGGCTCGCCGCCGACGCCGACCGAGGCTACCCTTTGACGTTTGACAGCTCCGTAATTCGGAGCCCGCCGGGTCCAAGGACGACGACGGGACGACAAGGACGCGCCGTCTCAACGCTCGCACGCTATAGCCAATTCTGGAAATTGGCGAAAGGTGTAACGCCAGTCTAGGTATGTACGCCTACCTGCTTGTGTGTGTGTGTGTGTGCGCGCGCGCGCGCGTGCACGCCGTCATGTACGCGTGTGGGTTGAATGAAACGAATTGGGCATCCTCTTCGCGCAACGCGCTCCGCGCGCGCGCGCGCGCGCGTGTGTGCGCGTGTGTGCGCGTGTGTGCGCGGATCGGAAATCATTCAGAAAGTACACTCCAGTCGGCACGACCTGGATATAAGGCCCCCGGCGCGCTAATGCCTCGCGCGCGTCTCGGATCCTTTCCATTTAGTGACACAAAAGTCGACGCGAACCGTCGTTTCACCTTCCTCGAGCATTCGTTTCACCTTCCTCGAGTAACGGAGATGGGACGACACTTGCGTCAACTTGGGTCACTAAATGGAAAGCACCCCTTGTCGCGCCTATATGTATTTAGGTCCGATTTAGCGGCTCCTCCGCCGCCTCTCCCTCCTTCTCCTCCTTCTCCTTTTCCTCCTCGCGAGCCGTTCCACGCGCATATCTTCGCGTTTTGCAAGCGAGAGTTTTACGTTTTCACGAGGCGTCTCCTCGCGTGACTTCATGCGTGCATACACTGAGAAAAATTTTTTTTAATGAAAAAAATACATTTTCTTAAAATCATGTCTTTTGATACAAGTATTTGTTTGTTCTAATTAAGTTAAAATATTTAAAAATATTTGTGTTTCAAGACCGACGAATATGCGGCGCGCAGTTCGCATGAACAGGGAATTCACAAAAATTATTATTACGCACCAAGATCCGCGGTTGACCGACATCTGGCCTATTCTCATTTATATTTGACAATTTCGTCGGTCCTAATCTTATTATTATTTAAAAATATTTAGTTTTAAGTAAATACTCATGTTACCTTAAGTATATTATTTTGTA
>NJRQ01000300.1:38677-63052 GCA_003063805.1 Aphaenogaster ashmeadi
CGATACCTAAAAAATTACGAAAGTTACACACACAACACCACAACAATCTAATCCGTATATACATACACACAAACATACATACATACATACATACACATAGACATTTTTTCTTTAAACGATTTTTTGACGTTTTAAAACATTCTAAACACATTGGCAGCGACAAGTTAAAAAAATTTGTTTTCACGAAAATAAAGCTTTCTCTATGAGGAAGCAAAATGAATATAAAATGTGCCGTAATATAATAGCACGAATATATTTTTTGTGCTATTATTTATTACAAAGATATATATTTGCATAAGTGTAAAAACGTAATAATTTAATTTATGTATTTGCAGATATAAATTTGTCTCGATCCATTATTAAATTCGCAATACGCAATACATTTGAGTTATTTATGATTACAGTTATTTATGATCAGAATACGCGGACAATATCATAAAAGTCTCAGCGAATCGTTTATTCGGTATCGAAAAGTTCGTAAACGCGATAAATGTTTTACGTTAATTAAGACAATATTTTGAAGATTATTTGCTTCTTTTCTGCGACGATGGTTCTCTAGCTATATATTTTGTAACATGGCTTTTAAAATATACAATTAAAATAACTAATCTATTTGGGTTATGTAGCAATAACGTTACAATTTAAAAGCGTGTTTTACGTTGGAATACACTGCAAATCCAAGCGTGTTATTTTAGCTGAAACTCTTCTTACACATTTCTTGCAGTTTTAAATCATGTCATTTAACACGATTGAACGTATTAACTTTCAATTTAATACGATTAAACGCGTTAAATGACGTAACCTAAAACAGCAAGAAACATGTAAAAAGAACTTCAATCAAACGTGTCATTTCTAAATGTTTATGCGTGTAAAAATAACACGCTTGGATTTGCAGTGTAAAGATACAAAAACATTTTAAAATCTAGACGGCACATTTTACGATAGCTTGAAATGGTATTTAGAATTTAAAACCAAGAATCCTAATATGGAAATAAGATCACAATAGCTTCACAATTATAAATAATAATAATTATTAGATTAATAATTAGGATTGATATTAATCATTTTCCGTACTTAAAGATTTTTTATACGTGTACACGTCCGTGTATATTGATCATCTTCATAGTTCATTAAGATGGAGTTTCATAATTTAACTTTTTTTGATTGATTACGTATAGCTACTTATGTACTTATTATTTGCTAATACGTAAACAAGTAATTCATAAAGTTGAATAAAATGTATTTTATGCACTTTTGATTTTTGTGCGTTATATTATGCGGATATGGCTCTAAAAATAAAATACGATATGTAAAATATTTATATATATGCAAGTAAAAGATTAAGAGAATGACATATATTTTGTAGCATGACAATCAATATGAAAATTTATTTCTAATGAATAAAATTTAACATTTATTTCTTAAGAATGGATACATTTATTTGTATCGATAAAAAAAGTACACAAAATACTAACTGAAAAGAAATGCAACTTTATTCAAGTGGGAAAGTTAAACAAATTGACATTTTAACATAAACAATGTACACATGAATTAAATATTTGTTTTGTACAGCATTTCTTGCTGTGCTTTAAATTTCAATTTTTTAAAGAACGTAATACTTTATCTTATCTACTTTTTCTTTCCACATGCAATCCACTGTATAATCCATCATTAGATATTATAAATTTAAATATATTAAATAAATAATATTATCCAATTTTAATTTGTACTTAAAAGTATTTGTCTTTATGAGGGGAACCATAAGTTTTTAAATCTATATCTTCCTTTTTATATAAGACAATTAGAAGAATTTAATAATTTGATGAATTAAACGACAAAGAGTTGAAATACACATCTCTTGGCTCTGAAAAATCGTCGAAGTTATTAGGAAAGAATACTTTTCTCCTAATTTAATTTTATATGTATACAAGCTTTCATCTAATTTTTTGTGCCAAATAATGGAAATATAATTGTTTATAGAAATTATTATACTTATTACCTCCTAATTATATTAGATATTAATTTAAATCGGTACGATAAAATAACTTGTTTTCTTTAGAATGTTAGTATTTAATTTTTATAGTATTCAATTTTTAAATCTGATCGGGTTTCTATAGTTTACAAGATGTTTACTTATAATAAATAAGTAATAACAAGGAAAAATTAGTTTTTTTCTGCACAATATTTCATGTTATTTAATGTTATTTACCCCTTTCGTTACACATAGGTGCGAATTTCTTTCTTGTACTTGTTTCTTATATCGTAATATTTAACATAAAATTTAACATACATTTGCATTAATTCACTCTGAAAAGAAGATAAAAAGTCTTTACTCAGTTTCTTAGAAAAAATGATACTGAATAAACAATCATATAATTCAATAACTACGATTTAAAATTTTCCTGTAAATTCCTGGAGTAATTGAAACTATTCTACAAAAAAACCATCATTTTGATTGCAGTTTTATCGAGCAGGATTGCGTGTCGGGCTTCTGGACGTGGATGTTCGTATTGTCGAAACTACCTGAGCTCGGCGACACGATCTTCATCGTGCTGCGTAAACAGCCGCTGATCTTCCTGCACTGGTATCACCACATTACCGTCTTATTGTACTCCTGGTTTTCGTATTCGGAGTACACCGCGTCCGCGCGATGGTACGTCGTGATGAACTACTGCGTCCATTCGATCATGTACAGCTACTACGCCCTTAAAGCGATGCGGTACAGGCCACCTAAAGCGATCTCCATGGTGATCACCACGCTACAGCTTGCCCAGATGGTGATCGGTTGCGTTATCAACATATCCGCCTATCAGTACTTGGAGAGCGGCAATGTGGACTGCAACATCACTCGCATGAATATTCGTTTTAGTTTTGCGATGTACTTGAGCTATTTTGTCCTATTCGCGCGATTCTTCCATAAGACGTACCTGGCTGGAAAGAAGGCCAAGAAGCACTTTGCCAATAGCGCACCTGGTCACATCGGCTATAACGATAAGCTCAAAGCCAACTAAGGCGGTACTTGGCACATTAGGGCGCCTGGGCGCCCTTTTCTCTATCTTTCCCTCCCTCTCTTTCTTTCCCCAACTCTCTTTTCCTATTTTCCTCCATCTCTGTTTCTCTATTTCTTTCTCACGCCGCTGGTCGACGTAGCCATACATCCAGGATCTATTTATGCTAGAAAACATTAGGGTTTAACGGCTTCTAGGATTCACGTGTTCAGTGGCTACTATCGCTAAACTTAAAGTTTTATGGACTGTGATGTGACTTTTTAACTGTAATACATGATCTTTTTTTTTCTCTTTTCCTTTTCACAAAATTATGTTGTTAAATAATTATACATTAAGATATTAATTGAATATCATATTTATGTTGATATATATATATATATATATATATATATATATATATATATATATGTGTGTGTATTTTTTAATTGGACTCTTATTTTGAATATATGTATATTTTTTTTTTAACGCAATTTTTGGCACAAAAGCGTTTTAGTTAATTTCGTTAATAATAAGTAAATACGCGATTGTTATTTATTTGCGAATAACGGTTTTTTAAGATGGGAGATATTAGTTTCAGGCCTCCGGAAACGTGTAGACCGCTATTGTATTGGAGTCTACATTCTAAGATATAAAATTGTTCATTGGGACGTCGAAATGTAAAGTTTGAGTGAGAGAGAGAGAGAGAGAGAGAGAGAGAGAGAGAGAGAGAGAGAGAGAGAGAGAGAGCGCGCCTAAAGCACACGGGACAACTAAATTTTTAGGATTTGTAAATACGTTTAACAAGAATTTAGAGTTAAAATAGAGTTCGTAATTCGTATATAGGATTTCGTACATTCTAGGAACCATCGAATTTTAAGTCCACGAATTCTAGAAATCATATTTCTTAAACTCTTTTTAGATTCTAGGAGCCGTACGTCCTAATAGTTATAGATCTTGGGTGCGATGTTTCTCAGGATCCTTGTATCCTAGGACTCGTAAGACAGAATTTATGAAGCACAGAATCTGTCAATTTTCGAGCCCATAGATTCTAAGGCATATTTAAGATACGTATTTCTCAGGATTCTTACAAGATCCTAAGATCTACCTAGGATTCGTGAAACAATGAATTGATAAATTTTCGAGTCTATAACACCTAGGATTCATATTTCATGGGATCTTTAGATCCTACGGTCTGTCGATCCTAGGGGATAGGTTTTTTTCAGGATCCTTAGGTCGTATGATGCATAGATTCAAGGATCCATAGCCAATTAGCGTCCGCCTGTGCGCGGAGGGCATCCTAAGGAGGAGGTTCGCTTGGGGGAGGAAACACATAGCGATTCTCCTCTTTTCATTTTTTTACATGTAATTAATAAAGAACTACTTTCGCTATAGAAGCGTGTGCGAGCGTGCGCGCGTTTCTCAGGTCCGACCGGCTGTTGCACAATTGTTATTATGATTTTTTTGTTACTATCTATATCTCTCTTTTGCAATTGAATATATATATATATATACTGGGTATTATTTAATAATAATTTATAAGACCAAACACATATGTGTAAATAATAATTTCTTATAAATCCTACATAGCACCAGATTTTCTAAATCTTACTTTCCATTATCCTACGATATCTTGAAATCGCTTCACAACTATTGGTCCTATAAACGCGATGGGCAAAAGGCCATACAATTTATGATAATTTAATCAAATTTTAATTTTTAAAGAAAAAAGGAAGTTTCAAATTGTAAGCATTATCTTATAATCCATTGATTCATTATCATTTGTTAAAAGGAGAATTTCTTGCTATTTCTTCTTATATATATTCATCACTAAAATAATAAAGATTTAAATCATCAAACTAAGTCTTGACCTAAATAATGTGTAAAGGAATGTGCTGAGAAACGTACTCGGTGCTATTGTTCGATGAAGCCGACAAAATTCAGGATGTACCTGACGAACACTCCTACAATCGTACGAACGAATAATCTATTTTTGAAATAATTTATAGGATAAATTTGTAGAAAATATTAAAAGTTTTAGACATCAAATTTAAAATGCATTAAAATATATATACCATCCTTGGAAAGTTTAAAGGCAGTCTTACATAAGTAGTTGTGAATATTAATCAGTGATTCTAGCATATATCTTTAGAAAAAAGTTATAGTAATTTTTAATTATAAAAAGATTATAAATATATAGCATATTGTGATAATATCTACATTTTTACATTTTAAAAAGTACTTAAAGCGCCTTAAAAAGAATATTTTCCGTTTCTTTTCGTAAATTAGAAATTCTACAATTTTCATACATATATTCTTTTATCGCTTGTAATTGGACATACATTTAATCGTAAATCAATAAATTGTGAGTTAATCGCGAAAAAATATAATTTAAATGATCGCTTATGTATTTATTACGTGAACATTAAGTCCAATTGTTCTTGATTCATGAATTTTGATGCTGTCTGCCAGTAAAATATGATTTCCGGAAGAAATAATGCAAATGTTATTTTCATGAATATGAGTTGACGGTTCGTAATAATACATACTGTGCATTTTTCTACGTACCGCCGATTGTTTACCATTACGTCGTAGCCTCTTATGCAATCCTTATTTCAAGATCACCTTTGTACCTTTCATCGTTTTTCGCGCAATGTCAATCAAGTTTCACGTTCCTTTAACGTGATTTATCTTGTGTTGATACGGAGTTCATATAATCAATTTTTTTCGCCTTATGATATTATAACGTCATGCTTAAAAATGCATCGTTAAATTTTTTCTTTTACTAACAAAACGTGCAATCTGTTATATACGTGACTTTAATCAAATAAGCTTGTCTACAGATTTGATCTGATCAGATCAAACAACCGAATTTCACGCAGTCAGTTCCTGATCTTTTTTAAAATTTATTATCTGTAAAAATCTGATAAATGTCATGTCTCCACAATAAGAACCACGAAAAATCTGATAAATGTCATGTCTCCAATAAGAACCACGAAAGAGCAATAAAAGTAATATGAAAAGTATAAAAATAAATATGAAACTACAAATTGAATATTTTAAAGGAATAGGAATACTTCAGTTCAAAATTTGACACACAAATACACACACACACACACACACTCTCTCTCTCTCTCTCTCTCTAACGCAAATAATATCAAAATGATAAAGAAAAGATTTGGCTTGTACAGATTATTGAGTGTCATGCGTCATTATTCTGTGTAAAACGAGAAAGAAATGACGCTTCATAATTTTTATTAGATAAATATAACGAAGTACAATAAATATACAAAATCTTCTTCCACAAGATAACTTGCAACAATCAGGTTAATTTGTGATTTCCTGTGAACTTCATTGGCTATTCATGTTACTATTCATCATGCATGCGGTAAACCCGTGCATGACCCAATCGTATGATCCTGAGTTGATTATACAATTCCTATAATATTAAGAATCAGCAACGACTAATGCGGTCACAGAGGAAGATGACACGTGTATATTATATAATCACACGTGTATATAACTATTTATTCCTGCAAAAAATTACGGACGAAATTATATCGCGTCGTTCATTAATCGGCACAAATGACTCATATTTTTATAAGAATATAATTATCGACATTGCAAAAACGTTGCAAAAATGCTTTGAGGAAAAAACCGCAATCTAGATAAAGACCTATTCGATTTTCTGTTAAATGTTTGAGATAATTTATTCTTGATGCTTTCAGAGGCTCAAAGGAAAGATTGAGAATTTAAGATTTCAAGTTTTTCTATATCTTTGTATAAACTTTTATATTAATCCCAAATATTTCTATTCTGGTACTTTAGACATTGTCAACTTCTAGAAAGATTGAAATGTCTGATATTTTATATGGGTCTCAATTATACCTCCTTATTTCGTCCCCAATCTTCAGAAATGTATGTCAACAGATCTGTCAAGCCCTCAAACTCTGTCCTGCTTTGGGGTGGATTATTCTTAGGTATTTTCGGTAGCAGGGAGCCCATCTTAAACCTGAACTCCTCTGCATTAGTGGCTCCAGAGATCTTCCAGATTCCATAGAAAAGTAAACTGCATCCTGTGATAGCATAAAACGTGCCCCAGCCAAGGGCTCTTATAGCTAATGAGGCTCCAGTTTCACGAACTCCTTTGATGCCAGAAATTCCATCTCCAAAATATTTTGGATCTTGCTTCCTGGCTGCTGCCACTGCCCTGGTAAATCCAGCAAGGGCAGAAATACCTGCGACGGTGCTTAGAAATACTGCAGCTGCAGAAATGGCAGTAATTTTATTAAAGTATCAATGTTGCATAAATATCAACAAAAAAGAAATTAAAAAAGCAATTTGGTTGAGTATCAATCAAACATAATTATGACATGCCCGGATAATGGAACTGCAGTGCGACAATTATCAGATATAAAAGGATGAAAACATTAATGTCGCACATGAAAAGCAAAATATTTGGTCCATAAATAAAATATTTTGCCATGACCATCTTGAAATGGTTTCTTAAAGTTTTCCATTCATATTACGGTTATTCTACATCTATCGTAACGTTTTAATCGTATGCGATTGTGGTCATGAGAGAAGAAGCTGTCGTAAACATTGGCTGCGGTCAGCAGAAACAGCAGCTTTGCAACCGTTGTAAAATGATTGGTTTATATTTTTAGATCCAGGAGGACCTAAGGGCAAGAAGTAGTCTATCTACATAAAATCGTAATGCGCTTCGAGAAGGCTGTATTCTCATGTGTTTGTAGCACATGTCAAGCAGCAGAAAACGCACAGTTGTACTCGCAAAAGTGAGGTTAGTTTGCAGCGAGCCAGACATACGCAAGCGAATATTCCTTTGGAGCTTTTCTTGAATAAAATTTACCATAAATCTTTTCCTTCTGTTTCGCAGATTTCGTTACGGACGTTTCTACAGCGTCATTCGATTCGGCCATCGCGTTAACAGGAGAAACTAGCCGACGATGTCCGCCATTTTTAAAGCCCTGAGCTCGCTCGTTGTCTTCTACCGAATGTAGACATCTTGTAGACATATTCAGCAACATAAACAGAAATTTTCTATATCGATAATACAGGGATTGTCGATAATTACCCACGGTCGGTAAAGTAGCCCGCAACTTTGCCGACGGCAGTTATTTTACCAATCGCGAAAATTGAAAGGTCCAATAATAAAACAGTGCGCAACGACATTTTGCGCATGTGCCATTAGAATAACAAGGGTGATCGAGGGGGACTGGAGATCTAAGGATAGAAAAAAATGCTCGGTTACAATGACTTTAGAATAGGGGAAGCCGATTGCACGTTAAAATAGAGCGAGGGATTGCCGAGATCTTTTTTTTTGGGGTATTTCGTTGAAAAATTGCGAGGGACGTGCGATATCCGACTGAATCAGGTGTTCTGCGGATTCCGGACGCAAACTTGCCTGACAGAAATGGAAGGTAATCAACCTGTTGTGTTTCACTCCGCCTCTCTTTTCGCCGGACTGTTTATTTTCGAAAAGGCGATACGTAGACCTCTCGATGTACGTTACAGGCGAGGCGAAGCATAATATCGATAAACTCGTTGACGATTTGAAACATGCCGTAAGACTTGAGGTCTCGCAAGAGGAATGTCCCAATGTTGCTCAGATACTGGATTCCGTGGTGAATGTTAGCAAAACGTCCATCGGAGGTATAATTGATAAACTGCAATAAACGCTCAATACTACGCTGTGCAAAATTGTTATCAACCAGTAGTGCATGATTTCAGAGACTGATTTAGTCATTGACGAAGTCTTCCTGATGCTGCTCGGGCACAAATCAAAACAGATCTTAGCAAAGACTGCAAAGGCCATTGCAGAGATTGCAAAGACTGATTACGGAAGGGCGAAATGTACTAATTTTAAGCTGATACAGACATTGATTAACTTGCTAAAGGAAGAGGATATGGACATATTGACGCAGACTTCCAGAGCTCTAGGAAACATCTGCTATGAGAATGGTTGTTGCAATACATTTGTATGAGAAAATCTATCTAACAGAATTATCTGTTGTCTCTAAAGGAAGATCATAAAGTTTTAAGATTTTTATTTGATGTGTTTGAATAGATATTTGTATATTGAGTATTTATAAATGCATATGTTCTATTATTGAAAAGCTAATGATAAATATTTGTGTTACAGCAAAAGGTAAAAGCCTGGTGAAAGAGCAAGATGGTTTGAAAGTGATCCTAGCAGTACTGAATAAAGGACTTGCCTTAGATAATGTTGAAGGTGCCAGCTTTTTGCGGAATGTAGCTGCTGGGTTTTTATTAAACTTTTTGGTGGAACAGGAAACCTTGGTAAAAATGTACAGGAAGGTAAATTTTTTGAAAATACATTTATACATTATGATTGACAATCAATAGTGATATTGCAAAATGGAAAGCAACGGTAAGCGATAATTTTATTAAGATATACTTCAACAGACATTCAAGGAGGACATGGTACCAGTTATTTGCAGTGTTTTGGAAAAAGATGGTACTAGCGGTGGCGAAGCAGCGGTGCATGTGTTACTCACTCTTGGCATATTGAATGACGAGAACATTATATTTCTCGATGAGAGATTAACAAGAGTTCTGATTAACATACTGGCCAATGACACTTCCTTTGAACTATCTGAAATGTGCTTGGAGCTCTTGCACGGCCAAGCAGAAGACGGTTAGCTAATAATTTGATAATTGAAATTAGATAAATTTAAATTATGCAAATTAAATTGAAATTATATGGTGATTAAATACTTTAGTATAATTAGACTTAAGTAAATTCATAAAATTGGATTTAAGCAGGTACTTGAATTAAATCCAAGAGCAATAGCTTTAGTAACATAATTTCACTTCTAGGAGAAGCGAAGCTATTGTTAGCCAAGGCAGGAATGTGCGAATTGCTCCTGAAACTGCTAGAGAAACACAGCCCACAATGCAACGATGAAGAAACGCGATCAATTCTCAAAGTTGCCTGTAACATAATCATTTTGATTTTAACTGGAGGTGAGTCTTGGGGAAAATTCATATGCAAGCTTTATTAGGGCTCTAACAAACATACTGTTTTTTTCTCAGATGACAGCATGAATTTTCTTTACGATGATGGCAAGGGTCCTGTATATATGAAGCTGGTGGAATGGTTAGAGAGCGTTGACGAAGACTTACAAACCACCGCCATTTTGGCCATGGGCAATATTGCGCGGACCGACACACATTGCAAGCGCATGGTCGAGCAGGGCATTCATCGAAAGCTGTTAAAACTTCTCGAAAGAAACGACAGCAGAACTGGCAATATTAGATGCCAGCACGACTTGCTCAGCGCGTTACGCAATCTCGTTATACTCGCGGATAATAAACCGCTGATTCTTGCCGATGGTCTGATCGATGTACTCTATCCGATGTTGGAGATTCCTACCTTTCCCGTCGTTTTCAAATTACTAGGAACGCTTAGAATAGTCATAGACGGTCAAAGTAAGCATTCGTAAGCTTCTTTTAAGAATTAAGTGATACAGTTTCAACGCTCTCTATTTGCGGATTCGTTATTTACAGATTCGCTATTCGCGATCGACTTATCTGTGACTATGTTTCTTTATTCGCGAATTTAAATCACGGAGTTTACATGAAAATACTATTTAATTTAATTTTTCTTGGAATTATTTCATATACTGCATTTAACCATTCTATATTCGTGGATTTCGTATTGGCGGGTACGTAACTCTTGCAAATAAGGAGCGTAGATTGTATTTATTACTTAGTATGAGTAATGTAATAATTAAAGCTGAATTGTGCTTGCTTTAGGGGAAGCGGCAATCACTTTAGGACAAAGGGAGGACTTAATTAAACGAGTAGTTGGATGGTGCGATATCAAGGATCACCCTGGTGTCCAGGGTGAGGCCAATCGATTAATCGCCTGGCTGATAAACATTAGCAGGTGCGTTTTCAACGGCTTAATGGCGCAAATCCCAAAACTTTATACACACTTTTTAGGGACAAGCAGGTTGTCTTGTCAATTATCAAGTACGGCGCGGTGAACTATCTAGTGGATATGCTTGTCTCGCAGTATGCGCTGATGCAAAACGAAGCGATTATGAGTCTTACGATATTGACAAAGATCTGTCCGGTGGAATCTGAGGAGTTACTGATCAAAGCGGGCTTTGGGCGCAACATGTGCGAATTCTTCTCGCACGCCCATAGTCTCGATGTACACATCATACTAAACGCACTGTCGCTATTGGACAGCCTCTTGCAGTCAGGTATCTCAAAGATCCATCCTGGAAAGAAAGAGTCGTTATTCGACATGCGATCGGCTGACTGTTTTGTACGCTGTCTGTTTTAGACCGACTGAAGGATCATCTCAGGACCTGTGGATTGAACAATGTATTCAAAATCTTGCCAGTACACGCAAATGAAAATGTTGCCAAGGAGCTGCTGGCCCGAATTACCAATTTACAGGCAGCGCTGGACTCCACCTTTTTAATGAACTTCGATTAGGGACGACGACTACGATGACGATGGCGACGACCAATTCGAAACCTTATGCGTTCGCGCGCGCTGCCATTTCCACACTGTTGTATCTTCCATCATTCCAAAGAACCATGCAGACTTCAATGACCAAATCGTCTCCAACGTGATCCACAAATTGCAAAACATATTTTATTTATCGAGAAATATATATTCTATTGATGTACATATTCTATTGATGCTGTTGCGATTGATTTTCCCGTTGTAAGATTTTCGCGAAAACGTTTCGAGAATTGAGTGAGCAGTGAGGAAGGTTTTGTATTCGCGAAGGATGCACGTTCCTCCTACACAAATTCTTTGTAATATTAGCGTCATTTAAAAAATATTCATCAGTGATCAAATATAATCAGTGATAAACTTATCAAGCAATATCTGTATTATTTTATTAACAAAATTATTAATTCATCATTTTTAACAATTAAAAAAGATTAGATCAGAGATAACAAATCATGTATTTAAAAATTCTGTTTGAAGTGATTCTATCGTTGAATTAATCGCTGATCATCAATAATGGGCGAGTTTTTTAATTCATCGATTGATCAATCGCATTATGCGCAAAGACAACTTTGCTCTGTAAAAGCTGCATTAGCGCATAATGCGATTGATCAATCAATGAATTAAAAAACTCGCCCAATATCTAAATAAATCAGAGTTTAGTTAAAATCAGCAGTTACGTCCATTTCTACCAATGTAGATTAACTTTAATCTCGGGGTCAAACTTACTCTTTATCTTTTTTAATTCTAAGAACTAGAAAAAGATAAAGAGTAAGTTAAACCGAGATTGAAATTAATCTACATTGGTAGAAATGGATATTAAAGGATCAGTGAGTTTAATTCAAACGGCCGAATTGCTTTAAGCAAAATTTCTAATTTAATCGTTTGTTGTCCCTAATCTAATTCCATTTTCCATATATTAACAAGAGATAATTCTATCTTGACGAAATAAGTACAGATATGACTTGACAAGTTAATCACCGATTAAGCTAATCGGAGTTCGGTCGAAGTCGCCCAGGAGCCAACGTCAAACCTGGTCGACCTCGCAATGCCATCTGGTACCGTCACGTGCCATAGTCCATGGCGCAGCGGTCGCGCGAGCTGCCACGTAATGTTGTGCGTGCCGTTCGTTCGTTCATGAATCGCTGCTGTTAAAGACTCATCTTGTGGTGCTGCGTGGAGGCGAACGGCAACGAGGGCGATGCGCGAGCCTGCGTCCATCCGTTCCTAACTTTCGGTGATTCGCATCATTACGAAGGTAGGCGGGACGTTCGGACGTTCCAGCCCGTCCTCTGTATTTTAACCTTTCGACACGCTGACAGTGCGCTTTGGCTGTCCAAACGTCAACCTGCTGATCTATATATCTCTCTCCTTATAGATTATTAAGACGGTAATCGTTCTGCAACGCGGTTCGACGTGGCTGATCCTCTTATACCGACCTGTCTCTAACCTTTAACAATCTTTCACAACTTCTTGCAGCCTCTGTGATATCTCTAGCTGAGCTTGGGAGCTGCTACCTAGACCTGTAATTTGACAGTATTACATGATTCTTGTTGTTGCTGGGAACAATCATACCTGAGTTCTTTTCGTTTGTTGAACTGCAAAAGCAATTAAAATGAAAGCTAAGCATCTGATTGTTGCCATGTCGTTATATTCCTTATACCTCGAATATTAACATGGACTTAGGCTGCGGTCCATTTGACGTTACAAATGCTTCGAAGCGTTCTTCTTCTTCCTTTTAACAAAGAAAGAAGGAGAAGAAGAACGCTTCGAAGCATTTGTAACGTCAAGTGGACCGCAGTCTTAATCAGATAATTGATAGTTATTTGTTTCATATATGATACATGAGAGGTTTACATCTTTAAAAGCATATTACTATAAATTTGCTAAATAATGTATTTTATTTCAGTGATTGTTAAAGCAACAAAATGTCGCAGTCAAGCGGTTACCAGTATACGCATCCATTATATGCAGAGCCCAACAATCCTTTGAAGAATGAGCCACCTCCCATAGTAAATGGTCAAAATCCTGCATCTCAGCAAAATGGAATGCAGTCCCCTCAGTTTAATCTAACTGGCAAGTTTTTGTTACATACGACAAAGAAATAAAATTTCTAAAATATATATTATAATTTTTTTTTATACAATACTTTTTTATTAGTAATGATTCCTGAAGGTAGTAGCATTGCACATATATAATATAACATATTTGATATGATAAGAATAGAATTGATACATTCAATCCTCTTTTAGCCTTTCAATCTCTCTCTTTTACACTTCCAAAAATAACACGAATAGAACTAATAAGAAAAGCATGGTGTAAACTTTATATTTTAACACAAAGTGACTTATCTTAATGTCTATTTAAATATGTATTATCATTGAATAAAATTTGAAAGTTGTTCTTTAAAAACAGAGATCTTGCCTAGAAAGTTTGCTATTAAAATTGTAACAATTAAAATGTGTTTTCAGGCACACCATCATCGCAGTCGTCGCGTGATCCATCCAGGGAGACTTCCAGAGATCCATCACCAACTCAATATCTTCACAACCAGTATCGGCCTCAGTTGCCACGTCCGCCAATGCCACCAATAAACGGACCTCAGAATTCCAATGTGTTGCCTCCGCCACCTAGAACATCACAGCCGTATAGTTCTGTAAATCCCTATAGTGCCCATAGCCAGTATGCAGCTAGTACTCGTCAGAATATCGCAGTCAGTACACCTTCAACTGCCTTTGTATCTCAACCTAGCCAAGAAATTCAGCATCGACCCATGATTCCTTCGAATCAGATGCCTCCAGTAGCAAAAAATCTGACTTCAGTGTCTGCACCATCGACCTTTGCGGATACTGTTAAATTAGAGTCAGCTAAAGTGAACCAAAGTTATCAATGGGCAACTAATCCCCCGCCTACCAACATTCCGCAGGGTACTATAGGCGTTCCTGGAGTATCCAGTAGCATCGATAAGACTAGTCAAGTCTCAACAGATCAAACTGCGGGAAGTCAGACGTCCTTTACTAGAGTAAATAAGATCTTGACATACGATCAAGGACATCCTATCCCTCCATCCGCATCCAATGTTAATTTACCTCCTTCAAGCATCACTCAACATTTAAATCAAAACAGTTATGTACAGCAAGAACCAGTGAGTTCCAGTGTACAATATTCAAGGACTCAGAACGTCCAAGCACAATCGACAATTAGTCCTTCCGAAAGCTTAAGTAGTCCACTCAGATATGGAAGTCAACAAAATATATCCAGTGCACCGTCAATGCCAAATTCTAGCACGCAGAATGTATTTTATAGTGCACAAGGCCATAATATAGGTTCACAAAATCCTCATGATTATAACCCTCAGCCTTTAAAGCCTCAACAAAATTTACTTACTGGTTATATGGATTCCATGGGACTGGGAAGTATTCCTCAAGGTCAGAATATACATCAAAATTTAGCTGGCCAAAGGAAATATCCGCAACAAGACACTGCCAATACTGCAATGCTACCGCCTTCAGGAGGTAACCAATCACATGGTGCAAGATTACCTCCGTTAGGAATGCCTCCTCTTCCGGGACAGCAGACGGTAAAGCAATCTCTAAGAATGTAACATTCATATAATAGAATCAAATTTCACTTAATTAATTTTCTATATTATTACTAAAAAGTAATGTGGTGTTTTATAATATTAACATTTTCGTTTATGTTATTTTTAGTACGATCCTCGCTCGCAATATCCCGGCCCGATGACGAATGTCCCATTAGACTCGTCAAATAGAAGGTATCCTAATGTGTACCCTGACCAATTAAATCAATTAAATAATCAGATGAGCAATCTAAATGTCGCACAAACTGGCTACAACAAATTATGGGTATTTATTTTTATTGAAATACTATGGATAGTTATATATGTAATCTGAATGTGTTACTTTTTTAAATATAATTATAACATTCTTTAGGGAATGGAATCGATAGACCTCTTACAGTGCCGAAATATACTGCCGCCTGAAAAAGTCGAACCACCAAAGATTAAGTTACATCAGGAATTCCTGGACGGCGTAAATTGTAATCCTGAGTAAGTTTTCCTTTTTTTGCTCCTTTTTTATATTTAAGACACGAGGATTACATCTCTATATGAGAATTGAAGTATCCAAAATATAGACGCGAATAAAAAATTTGAACAATTTAGAACTCTTGTTACTAAACTGTTTCAATATAAAAATATAGTTCTCATTAAATATGTGAAATAATTACAGGATATTTAGGTGTACATTGACGAAAATCCCAGAATCAAATTCGCTCCTACAGAAATCAAGATTGCCATTCGGTGTACTAATACATCCTTTTAAGGATCTAAACGTGAGTAATATATAATATATATGTGTAGATAAATTTTTATTATTTAATATACAGACAGATAGAAAAAAAAGTTGCAGCTATTTTTGGAATATTATCTGAAAATAAATAATGAAATTTTTATTATCTGTCATAGCAGCATTTAGCAGTGATTCAATGCAATACTATCGTGCGTTGTCGAGCTTGTCGAACATATATCAACCCGTTTGTATACTTCGTCGATTCGAGAAGATGGAAGTGCAATCTCTGTTTCAGATTGAATGAACGTAATGAACATGCTGAAATTATTCATATCTATTGCTTAATATTACATGACAAAAGTTAGATGTATACTTTTTGTTGCGTAGTCCCTGAAGAATTTCAATTCGATCCTGTGACGAAATCGTATGGTGATCCATCGCGACGACCTGAAGTCAGAACCGGCACGATAGAATTTATTGCGCCAAGCGAGTACATGGTTAATAATTATTCTTTTTAAATTACTATTTAATACATTTCGCTAAGTAAGTAATCGACAAACTTTAGAATCGGATAAAATATCCATGTATTTATAATTATAAATTTGCTTGCGTAAAAATGAGATACTTTGTAATACCTCGAGAAATTTAATCTTGATGGATTACCGAATTATAGGTCCGTCCACCCCAGCCCGCTGTCTATCTCTTTGTCATGGATGTTTCGCGTCTTGCGGTAGAAAGCGGCTATCTGCAGGTTGTTTGCAACACTATCACCGATGAACTGTCGCGTCTCCCGGGCGACAGCCGCACCCAAGTCGGTTTTCTTGCTGTTGATTCGGCTCTGCACTTCTTCAGCATGCCCGATAATGTCTCGCAACCACACGAAATGATCATGCTGGATATCGACGACGTGTTCCTGCCGTGTCCAGAAAACCTAATTGTAAATCTAAAGGAACGCGAAGAGCTTGTCCGCGACCTTCTCGCCCAGCTTCCCGTCAAGTTCTGTGGCACTCATGATACTAACAGCGCTCTCGGTGCCGGTCTTCAAGCTGCCCTCAAACTTCTCTCCGCTACCGGAGGTCGCGTCACCGTTTTCCAAACGTGTCTGCCTAATATCGGACCAGGGGCCTTGCAACCGAGAGAGGATCCCAATACTAGAGTGAACAAAGATGTGCCGCATCTTAATCCCGCAACGGATTTCTATAAAAGATTCGCTTTGGATTGCAGTGGACAACAGATCGCGATTGATTTGTTCTTATTGAATGGTCAATACAGCGATCTCGCAACTTTATGTAAGTGAATCTATCTCGACTGAATATGATTATAATAAAACGATAATTTTGTGCTGAAACTGTGAATTTGTAAGGAATTAATTTTTGTAATTATAATTCTTTTTAGTATACATATAATTACAATTTTTCTTAGAAAATATTGATAAATATTCTTGTAACAATTTTTTATTTATCCCGCAGCATGCGTATCAAAGTTTACGGGTGGCTGCATTTACCATCTGCCACTGTTTCGAGCATCGAAGTTACAGAATATTGAAACTTTAGAAAGATTACTTCGGCGTTATTTAACAAGAAAAATTGGCTTTGAAGCGGTGATGCGGCTTCGCTGCACCCGCGGTCTCAGCATCCATGCTTTTCATGGCAGCTTCTTCGTTCGATCGACCGATCTTCTCTGCTTGCCAAATATTAACCCGGACGCCGGTTTTGGCATGCAAATCTCTATCGACGAAAACCTTTCCGACGTGCAGACTGTATGCTTCCAAGCATCTCTCCTCTATACTTCAAGCAAAGGTAATTATTCTTGTTTTTTTTAAGTATTTCTCCATATTTCATATTTCCTATATTTCTATTTAAAGGTGAGCGACGAATCAGAGTACACACTTTATGCCTGCCAGTCGTGGCAAGTCTATCGGATATACTGCATTCTGCAGATCAACAGTGTATAGTGGGCTTATTATCAAAAATGGGTAAGTTAAACTTGTCGCCATGGGCGTGAATCCTTATGCAGCGCAAAGTTCAATAATTAATTATTTGTATTGCTTAACTTCCCCATAATTAAACAAAATTAAGAAATATTTATTTAAATATCTTTATATCTTGTAGCTGTCGATCGATCACTTCAGTCATCTTTGTCGGATGCTAGAGATGCATTAATAAACGTCGCTATCGACATCTTATCCGCGTACAAACTGGCGCAATCTTCTAGCGGTGGAGGACTTATTGCTCCAGGAAGTTTAAAGCTGTTGCCATTATACATCATCGCGTTGTTGAAGAGCGTAAATTATCAATAAATTCACAAATATTTTACACTTAAATACATTGGATATAGCGTCATTAATATCTTCATTTCGAATTTGCAGGTAGCGTTCAGATCCGGCACGAGCACGCGTTTGGATGATCGCGTATTCGCTATGTTTCAACTAAAAACATTACCGTTGGCACAGCTGATACAGGTGGTTTATCCCGATTTGTATCCCATTCACATGCTTGATGACCGTAACGCAAAGGACATTGACGGTAAAGTGTGTCCACAACCGCCTCGGCTTAATCTATCGGCCGAAAAACTCGATAGTCGGGGCATCTTTCTTATGGATGCTGGCGACAGAATCTTTATTTACGTTGGCAAGAATATCAATCCGGTTTTCTGTTCCAACGTGTTCGGCACTTCGGGGTTTGCATCTATTCCAGAGGAAATGGTAGGTGTTTTTCTCGGCTATGCATCCGTAGCTAAAAATCGAGAAGCTTATGGATTATAATTTTTAATAAAAATCAAATTTCTTAATCCGTCTTAAATTTGTTTTGCAGTACGAATTACCGGAATTAGATACAGTAGAAAGCGAACGTTTGCGAAACTTTGTATTTAGCTTGCAAGAGGAGAAACCATACTACGTATCTGTACAAGTTATCAGGTAAGCGAATTGTTTCTGATTAATGAAAATAAATATGTTAATACAAAATAAATTATTATAAGTTTTGACAGAAAATTGCCTTAATGCGCGTATTTAATATTTTTTTATGTGATATATTTTAATGTGGCAAATTTTTTTTTATTTTTCAGGGACGATAGTCACTTGAGAACGTTGTTCATCGAGCGATTGATAGAGGATCGATTCGAATCTGCTCTTAGTTATTACGAGTTCTTACAACATCTCAAGACACAGGTGAAGGAGTGACCAAGTTAAGGAATTCGTGCGTGAGACTAACTTCGGCCGGAGGTGTTAATCATCGGATTGTGGAATTATTATAAAACAATCGTGCAGTTAAAAAATTTCATGATCCATTATAATTCATTAATCGATCATGGGTCATTCGGGATATTTTGGGACATGTCGCGTGATTCAAGATCTACTTATGCCATCTACTTATGCAGCAGTGACAGCCTTATTGAAAGACACTGACGCATTTAAATATGATAGAATGTAATTATTATTGTTATTATTATTATTGATTATTTACCATCGGTAGCCTCAACTAACGGACTTGCGTTCTCGTTGCGCGTATCCACTTGGGTTAAGCAGTTTCTTCTCAACTCGTCCAGTAAATAATATACAGTTTTTTACGATTTTGCGTTATACCTACAACAATTTTAATTTGTGAGATTCGTTGGTTCGGTAGAAAAATCTTTTTCCACAATAGCGGTAATTCATTGAATAGCATCTGCATGACGAGCACAGTCGATTCCCTCTATTTTGAAATCGTTCTGGAATCGAGCGTTTTTTCTATTCTAAGATTTCCCTCCTACGGTTCCCGCTCTTCAATGGCATACAAATAGAAATGTCATTGCCCGCTGTCTTTCACTCGCTTTCTTATCTACTCATGATTATATGGTAAGCGTAAGTGGTGAGAGAGCGGCGAAAAAAAATATCTTAGTTTAGAGGAAACAACCGACTTGAAATAGAGGAAATCAACTATTTTTGATGATGTTTATATAGAATATTTTTTTTAACCATGTTTTCCTATTCTGCATTCTTTTAATTTCTGTATCGAAGTATCGTTATTGTCGCAATACGCAAGTGTTCTTACCTTAAAAAAAAAACCATCTCCAAAAAAATCCTGAAAAATATTAGTTACAAATAATTATATGCAATAGAAAGGGAATTAAATAAGTGCAATTTTGCATTTTCAGTATAAGTAATACTAATAAATGAAGATGCTTGCAGGCTGAGTGTGTCGCCAAACGAAAATGTTTTACGATGATAAGCAATGCGCTCTTGTAATTTAACCACCTGCAGGCAATAAAACAAACAGAGAGGGGGTAGTAACAAAACTCGTGAAAAATTATATTATCAGTCGCTATGTCGTCCCTTAAACGATGACGTGTTGTTGATTCGCATTGTAAAATTAGACTTTGCAGTGAGCAAAGTTGTAACGACAATTTCGAACAGTCGACGAATGTTGCAATTGAAATATTGTTGCAATTGAATTAATTAAATAATTGTAAAAAAATATAGGGAAAGACGGAGACCGATTCCGCGCCAATGTAAAATACGAATCGATCATTGAGGCGTATGAACTCGCCTATAAAGGACTCTATAACAAAATAAATAATGGTGAACAATAGCACTAGCAAGTGTTATAAGAAATAAACAAATGAATATTGTAAAATAATCGTACTATTCGTACTTTGTCATGCTGCCAAACGGGATTGTTCTTTTCTCACCGTTTTATGATCCGCCGAAGGCAAAAAACAGCGTGTGACGATTTAGTCTATTATTTAATAATTATATATATACATATATATAATTATACGGGAAGTAATTGTACATTCGTTGTTACATCCTTTAACGATCCCTTATCCGTGTATACCGTTCGATTTTTATAAACTACCAACATATATTACAAGAATGCCTCGATCTTTAGTCCGCCATCCACTTCGAATCAACATCGAAGTTACCCTGATCTATCCTAAAACAAAATTATTTTATTTTAGTCTTATATATATATATATATATATATATATAGAACATCGCGTATATATACCATATATATACAGAAAGTATTTGGTATTATAATAGATGCAAATCTGTATCGTTATGTAGATAACATCGACGTATCGTAACTACTCCTACTCCAGCTCGGCGATATCGGCGTCGGCGTCGTTGTCGTCGTCACCGACGTCGACGTCGACGTTGGAGGCGACGGCGTCGGCGCTGGGCGTTCGGCGCTCCGGAGGCGTCGGCCGCTTGACTGCGTTATCAGTAGTGGTGCCGTCGTCCGCGTGAGCAGGTGAAGGCCTTCGTCACAATAGCTGCTCGACGACCTGGTAAGCCTTGTTTTGACTGGATCCCCACCCCTTTTTTTTCGAGTCCCTCATCGACCGGGCCGACGGCGCGAGATCCGCACCGCGATTTTTCCATCCCTCCTCCGTGCATCCTCCACGGGTGGCGGCAGCCTCTCGTTGACGGTCGATCGTGGCTGATAAAACGCAGAATGGAATTTTCACCGAGATTCAAATAGAACGCGAGCGGGAGGGGACGGAGGGAAGGGAGGAAGAATGGGTTTTGGGGGAGGAGCGTGACGTCTTATGTTTAATAAATTCTCTCGTATTTTGGGAATGCGATCGTATTCCCGGTTTCAACGTGCCGATAATCGCGAGAAGATCCGATTTATCGGCTGGAATACGTCCGAATGATTTCCTCATTACGATCCCGATTACATAGCAGATGTGAATTAATTCGGCAAAAAATGGAGGCAATTACCGTGCATGTGAAGTAGTGGTCCAAACAATAAAGAGACGCGAATATTCGCAAATTATCGAGAGGCTTAAATATTATTTAACCCACGCCTTCCACACGCTTCCTTTCGAATTCTTTTTGAATTAAATGGCTTGTTGACGAGCTAAAATTAGATACTTTTTTTTTTTTAAAGAACCAATTGCAAATCGGTGGCATTTGCCGAGGTAATACTGTACCACGGTTCAAGTATCCATTGTAAAACTTTGTAAACAAATACGCGACAAATACGGGATGGTGGACGAGCGTTGGTGGAAGGTTAATTGGTCAGCTCCGGGTAGGACTATGTTTAGCAACAATCCTCTAGGAGATGGCATTCTTCTATTTTTATCGCCTTATCGTCACCTCTCGCGCCGCGGATATTCTCCTCTCTCTATTTCCGTAATAACGATATCAATCCCCACGGTTCATTTTCGGTTCAATTAGCACCCCTTTAGCGCAATCCCTGTTCGCTGTTTACCTCGAGGGTAATTGAAATCTTCTCCAAAAGGCCCTCGTACTCGGCGTGCCATTGAATTCGCGCGATTCCCCAGGTAGCAAGCTGACGTTATTTGTCGTCATTTTGACGTCAAAATGACGTCTAATGTCGTCAAAATGACGACAAATAACGTCAGCTTGCTACCTGGGTCGCGGCGTCCGTAGCAAATGGATATCTCTCCCTAGACAAGTAGTTTCGCACGGTTGACCTAATGACGACGCGATAATTGCACTCGACATACCCGGCGGCGTGAAGCTTGTTTGCCGTGTCCGTCGGGTGCCCGGGACGGCAAACATTTGCGAACGTACGTTCCCTACTTTCTCGCCCTGGGAGATCCGCGCCGGGAAATTGCCACCTGGAAAAATGCGCCTGGATTATAATACGCGTCGACACGTTCTTAAGCTGCGCACCCACCAAAGGAACATGGAGCAACATTTGTGTTTCTTTTGCGTGTTTCCGTAAAAGTTCCAGTATGTATGTATTTATGTATGTGTACTCTGTAAATTTCTTGGAGTGAAATCTCACTCCAAAGAGTGAACTGCCACTTCGAAATTTGAGTGGCAGTACCCCTACAGCACAAAAATTGCAGTAACATTGCAACAACATTGCAGTAACATTAAATATTGCCGAAATGTTGCTGCAATTTTTGTGCTGTAGGGGTATTTTCACTCGCTTGGAGTGAATTTTCACTCAAGTCACTCGAAAAAATTTAAAGAGTATGTTTGTTTTCAAAAAAAATCCTTAATGTTCCTTCGATGGATACGCAGCTTTACAAATCGGCATTCACCCTCTAGATCGCGACATACAATACGCAAGGGTTTCCCCTTTCCTTGATGGATGTTGGAGTGGGAATCCATATCGCCACGCTGCGATCTCTCTCTCCCCCTTCTCTCTCTCTCGCCGCTGCCTGATGGTCATCTCGGCGCGCGGTCGGGTCCCTGCAATTAACGATCGTTATTAATCTCAGTCGGCCGCTTAATTTCCAATTTCGAGGAAAATTCCAGGTTCGGTTCGATCGCAAACTCGACGGCGCCGGTTCTCGCGTAAATTCCGACATGCGCCCGCGATATGCTCGCGCTCTTATTGTGTATCGCCGTTCGCCATTCGCGCTCTTATCGCGCGACTGACAATGAGTTCTATACCCGATTGTGATTCCTCGATCTTCGATTTTCAATGGGCTCCGACGCGATCTGAGATACCGAGCTACCCGCCCTCCGGAAAACAATAGAGCGGCGACGGCCGCGGGCGGCGAGTTCAGCCACGTGTTGGGGCGGGTCAAAAGTTCACGCCGAGCTGCCCGGAGCTTTCGCGCAGCGATACGTACGTACGTAGGTACAACGTACATATGTTTCGCATTTTGCGTCTTGCAAACGCATATCAATTTCGGACTGTCAACAAGAATTCCCTCGTCGTAGCACGCGGAGCGCGCCGCGTCGGGTCGACCGCCGCCGGGTCGGCGGAAGAAAAAAGGAAGAGAGAGATCGATACGCATCGGCGAGACCCCACAAAATTATACTTGTGCGTAAAAAGCGCGCGCGGGCACGCGCCGCGGCCTGAATTCGCGGGAGAAAACGCCCGATCGATTCCGGCGACTCGCGCGCGAGCGAGCGAGTGAACGCGCTCGCGCTCCGAAGTCGCCGGAGCTTTTAGCCACCCCCTCGTCGAGCACGACGGAGAGAAGGGGATGGCACGTCGCGACCACCTCTCGCGTTGCTCTCTCTCCTCCTTCGCTTTCTCGCGTGGAAGATCATCGCCATCCACTTCGAATTAACGTCGGAGTTTCCCTGATCTATCCTAAAACAGAATCATTGGTTTATTTTGGTCTTATATATATATATATATATATATATATATATATATATAAGACCAAAAAGGACATCGCCTATATATATGTACACTAAAAGAAAAATTTTTTTTAATGAAAAAAATACATTTTTTTAAAACCGTATCTTTTAATACAAGTATTTGTTTGTTCTATTTAAGTAAAAATATTTAGTTTTAAGTAAATACACATGTTACTTACCCAAGGAGAACAGAAAAGTCAAAATAATGTCAATTTGACATCATATTGACCAAATTATGTCATTTTTTGATCATGATTGAAATCTCGATTTAAAAATCAAAAAGGCATAAAAAAGGAGTTTATAAAAATATAAAGTCATTTTTAAGTCATCTGAGATCGAGATTTCAATCATGACCAAAAATGATCAATGACATCAATTTGATCAATATGATGTCAAATTGACATTATTTTGACTTTTCTGTTCTCCTTGGGTATGTTATTTTGTATTTTTATATTTTTTACATTTAAATAAATATTTTATAAATACTTAATATTATATTATA
>NJRQ01000300.1:63342-83313 GCA_003063805.1 Aphaenogaster ashmeadi
ATTAAATTAAAAATTAATACGTTCAGTCGTGTTAAATGACATGATTTAAAACGGCAAGAAATGTGTAAGAAGAGCTTCAGCTAAAATAACACGCTTGGATTTGCAGTTTTTACATATAGAAAGCATTTTTTGGTATTAATAGATGCAAATCTATTTTTTGATTATAATAGATGCAAATCTGCATCGTAGATCGACATACCTACCATAACTACCCTATCGGGGGGTGACCCGCGTCCGGACATCCCCCTTCTTTTTCATCTTCGTCTTATGATACCCGCTTTCTTTCAAAGGTTAATACGGTTATCTTGTTGAGTAGGGTTGTAAAGTCGGCTAGTTTCCGCAGAAACTTGAAAGAAAAGGCCACTACGTGTACAAGCGCGCTACGTGTACAACGTCCACATCGTAAAATATCGCATCCCCGGCTGACGTCCGTGTTTCCGTGTTTTCTTTACAGAGGGTCCTCGCCCACGGCGGCGTAAAATGGGAACGTAAGAGCGCGACACAACAGGGCCTTGAACACTCACCCTCAAGCCCGCCAACTCTAATCAACATTCGCCCTCCCGTGTCCGCCCACCGCGGGCAACGACCAATGAGCACGCTCGGGACAAGTAGTACAAACTGACTGAAGTGAGGCGCGAGATCGAGAGATCGCGCGGATCGATCTATGATACTTGGCGATCGATGAAATGGAGATCGCGGGCGCGCGTGGGCGTGTCGCCTAATCGCGATTGACGGATCGATGTAACCGCTCGCTGCGCACCGCAGGCGAAGACAATCCTAGCTGTTTAGGTAGCATAACCGAATTAAGATTAAAAATAGATACATAGATATATGTAAGAGCAAATATATATACAACAGATATATATATATACACACACACACACCTAAGGGTAATAGATCAAAAAAATCACAATCTCTATATATATATATATATATTAATTGTTGAGAGCGTCGATCATTGTATATTGTATATTGACTGCTGATCGCCGGATCGATTGGAGTATATCGAAGTATATATCGAAGTATATATCGAAGTATATATCGAATAACACGAGTACCTTGAGCGGGCAATAACCGAAGGTCGGAGAGCGCAAGCAGAATCTGGAAAGATACGGATACTCCACTTGGGCGTCGTATAATCCAATAATAGGGTTGAAGGCGCTAATCTCCCACGCCTAGTAGGAGATACATCCCCTTCAAAAAAATACAGATACTCCAAAGCGTCGGGGGCACAGTATCCGGAGATCCGATCTCGAGAGATTTAAGATTCTGACAGAGGTAACAGAGGGTTTGGAGTCCGAGTGCTCGAGAACCACGAGATCCCACGACGAGAGGGAATCGGGTGAGCTTGTAATCGAAACGTCCGAAGGAAGAAAGATTTATGATTTTAAGGATATAGAAAATTAAATATTTGAAGAGAGAAATATATATATATATATATATACACATGTAGTAGCGTCCTCGAGAAGAGTCCAAGTCCCCAACAGGACCAAACAGCAAAGCTGGAAGCGATATATCAAGAGGTACTATCTAGTGAAAATTTTTCTTAGAATTTTTCATATAATTTTTCAAAATGTTTATATAAATTTCAAAATTTTTCAGAATTTCTGTATAATTTTATAACTTTAGAAAATTTCTCTGATTTTTTATACGAATTGGAACACTTTTCAGAAGTGCTAAGAAAGTCTACATCTTTTAAAATATTCTAAGATTTCTAATGTAAGATTTCTCATTTTACAATTTCTGAAGGAAGCTTGTAAAATCTGAAAAAGTTCAAAATATTTTTTCTGAAATCTTCATAAATGTAAAACGTGACAAATTTTTAAAAATTGAGAATTTTTTTCACCAGGGTGTAACAGAAACATATTTCGAAAGGCGAAATGACGTCTCGCGCGGTGACGCGTTGAACGTATAAAAACCCGCGATGATCGTCGCCTAACGCCTTTGACGTCCTGCGAAATCCTGCACCCCCTTTTCGCCTCCCTCGCAAGCATGAATCTCGAGGTGGAGTTGATCGCGGGGGTCATCAAAGGCGGCCCGCCCCCCGCTCATCTGCCGGCGCCGAGGCTCATCAAGATATTCATCGCCGGCGAGAGGGATGGTAAGTCGTGCAAATCCCGAGATTTCCACGAATCCTGTGGGACACAGTTTATCTCTCGCATTTAGCTTCAACGAACGAGACAAGCGCGTTTTACTGAACGTCCGCGATTTACTCGCAGCGAGGGCTTGGTGTAAAATCCAGCGGATGCTTCATGTCTCGTTATAATCCGGGTATTAAAGCGAGATTCAATCTCGGTAACGTCAGGCGCACGTGAGGCAACACGTAGGCGTAAAGAGATCAGGAAGAAATAGATAGATGCACGGGAAAAAAAAAGATGTATCAACAGCATTAAATCTAATTGAAAATGACTTTGTTGATTCAATAACATAATGAAACAAATACGTATAATTTTATTTCATTAAAATTGTTATTTTATTAAAATTATTTTATTAAAATTGTTATTTTATTAAAATTGTTATTTTATTAAAATTGTTAATTTTATTAAAATTATTATTGAATTAACAAGATTATTTTCAATTAGACTTAATGCTGTTAATATATACATCATTTTTTTCCGTATATATATCGTTATTTATTATTAAACGCTTTAGAATTGCATCCTAAGATAAATATTGCGCTAAGACAATACGTAAATTTTAACAAAACAAAATACATAATATTAGGAACCAAATTCATGAAATGAATAATGAATAACTAACAAAGAATAAAAATAAAGAAATAATAGAAAAGAATAAAAAATTAAAGAAAGAATAAACTTAATACAAAAATGTAACAAAGTTAGCAAAAATGCGGGGATTACAAACACAGAAACTTAGAAACTGAAAAAGTGTCTGCTAATCTGCTACGTGAGTCGATAAGTGTACCTAAGTATATATACTTAGCATAAATTTGTGATAACGTACAAGTTATGAATCAGTACCCAGATAACTCGCATGTCTAAAAGACGTCGAAAAGATATCTTTCCGACGTCTTTTAGACATGCGTGTTATCTGGGTACTTGTTAAATAATTGGATAATTTACATTTAAAGTCATCAAGAGAAGTAGAGATAGAGAGAGAAACAGAGATAGAACTTCAATTAACGCGGAATTGAATTCACATTTGGCAATTTTGCCGGCTAGACTTCCCAGAGGAGCGCAAACAGCTGTTGGAGGCGGTCGGTCCGGAGCTGCAATCAATTTACGACGATATGGGAATCGAGGTCAGTGAGATTACATTTACTTTGACGTTTCGAACCCGCTCGCCAAAATCACTCGCTTTGCGAGAATGTGCTTCATGTCCTGCGCAGGTGCTCCTGGTGGACATGCAGTACGGGGCCGGCGACGACCCGGACGCCGATCCGCGTCTGGCGGAATACTTTCTGGAGGAGATAAGCGCGTCCCACCGACATTCCAGGGGATGCTTCCTCCTGGTAAGGAACATACAAGGCGTTATACGGCACTATCGATCGGCGCTACAATTGTCTTTCATTGCCGCGTAGAATTAACACATTCGCAGCCGCTGACGTAATTTTATGTCATTTAAAGATCTGTAGCTGGTTGCCGCTGACGTAATTTTACGTCATTTTATATTTATAGGGACGCAGATGACTTTATAATTCGTATTTATGATTACAGCAGTTATCCAACAATAAATTGATTTCAAGATCTTAAAAAAAAAGATAAACTTCAAAAAAGAAATATAAAAGAGATACTATTTTTATATGAAAGTATTTCATTGTTAAAGAAAATATGTTTCATAAATTTTTTAATATATTTAATAAAGTTTTATACAAGCTCGTGTTTGCAAAGCAATTTAGGAAGGTTAAAGGCCAATTCGCTCGTTCCCTGGCCTTTAACCTTCCTAAATTGCTTTAATAAAGTTTCTTTTGAATTTAATTCTCTCATATATTATAAATTTGAAATTTTTCCTATTTTTCCTATTAGATTATTAATGTGAAAATTTCTTTCAATTTCAAACAACAAGTGATTACAAGCATAATATTATGAAACAATTCTTGTCATTTTTCATTTTCATTTTAATGCCAGAACCTTGCGGCATCCAGCTACAGATTTTTGTAAATTACGCGCGGCATCCAGCTATAGGTCGCGCGCTAAAATCGCCGGCTGCGAATGTGTTAAGAATTATACGCGGCTCGGCATGTATACGTCTCATTACCGTGAAGTATTCTAACGGGGATGCTCCGCGGGGTCTTGTCACAATTATGCCGCTGTATCACGCGCTCTCGCTTTGTTTTACTGTCTCGTCGCTCTCGTCTCGCGTCGCTCTTTTCTTCCCTCTACACACTCCCAGTTACGCTCGAGATGCAGAGGAGTGACTCGTTTTCTCCATTTGTTATCCTTTTCAGCTGTTGACGGGAACAAATTATACCGTAGGGTGGGTACCAACGGAATTGAAAGAGGCTACCTACCGAACGCTTCTCGCGCACTGCGCTCTTCTTAAAGATCATTACGAGCACAATGGGCACTCTTATGTTTTGAATGCAAATAGGTAACGCTGATGTTTAGAATCTCTCCTCCTACTTTTCCCCCTTTCCCCACCGCCCCTCGTTTTTCCGAGTCATCATAAGTTGCGTGTGTGAATAGCGTGCAGACCGCTCGTAGGGAATGGCAGCGGGATCGAGAACCGAAGCTGCGCCAGGCGCTGAAGACCGCCGCGGAACGCGCGATTGAGGAGCAACCGGAGAACCAGGAGTTGAGATACATCCTGAAGAGCACGGCGGAACGGCAGCTGGAACACGGCCTAAGTGAGTAGAGTATAATTTATCGACACGCAAGGGCGTCCCCAAGGGAAGATGGGGCAAGAGGGGCATTTGCCCACCCTCCCCTGGAATAAACAAAAAATTAGGTCAACATATATAGAAATATAGGCTATTTTCGGCCCAGGCTGGATCTTTTTGCCTAATATTTTTTATTGCGTGAATTTATATACATCTTCGTAGTTCAGCCAACTACGCGCCGAATAAATATTCGAACTTGAAACGCAGTCTTTTTAGCTGAAGCCAGAAAATAGTAATATCACGTTGGATTAAATTGATAATTATTTAATTTATTTAAATAAACTAATGAAGATCTTGAAACCTATAAAGAACTTATTGCGAAAAATATCACCTCAGCCAGGATTCGAACCTGGATTTCCCTGCTCTATCCGGGACGGGCGTCCTACCAATTCGACCACCGCGCCATAAATTCACGCAATAAAAAATATTAGACAAAAAGCCCGGACCGAAAATAGCCCATATTTCTATATTTCTATGTTGTGTTATTCACATATCGGTCTATATTTACTTATTAATTTAAAAAATCAAAGGGGCTCAGTAGCAACTGAGCTGCAATCAACAACATAGAACTACGTCGTCACTATTTCTTGGCACTTTCTCTTTTAATTTGGTCATAACTTTTTTTTGAACGATGGGCAAACGAAAATTTTGGGTGGACAAACGTGGACAAATCGTGGACAATCGTGTATCACGCTTAGAAATTAATGAAAAATGTTCATGAGGATGCTGATGTCAAATTTTTTTCAATTTTTTAATTTGGTCATAACTTTTTTTTCAAGGGTGAGCAAACGAAAATTTTGGGTGGACAAACGTGAACAAATCGTGGACAAACGAATGCCACCTAAATTTTATAAAAATTTGCATTTCGGGGTGCTGATGTCAAATCACGATTTGTCCACGTTTGTCTACCCAAAATTTTCGTTTGCTCACCCTTCAAAAAAAAGTTATGACCAAAATTGGAAAAAATTTCACATCAGCATCCCCATGAACTTTTTTATTAATTTCTAAGTGGGATACGATTGTCCACGATTTAGTTTTTGGTGTCTAGATGTTCTAATTCGCTCCGTAGTTTTTGGTGTCTAGGTTTTCTAATTCGTCGAATTCCATGTCTACGTGTCCCCAGACAAAGACATCGAATTCCACTAATTAGAACACTTAGACACCAAAAACTACGGAGCGCACTATCTGGACCACGTCATCGGCATCCTGGGACACGTAGACATCGAATAAGAAATATTAATACCTCTAGACACCAAATTCTAACCAAATTCCATACTAACGATCCTTTAATCGCTTTACCAACGATCTATTCACTAATTATTTATATTATCAATGTTAAAACGGCGTGCGGCGGAACAAAATCACAAGAAATTTAGCTTTACTTTTTAACGCTACTATATCGAAGGGTTAAGGGATGGAGGGTTGAAACAAGTTTTATTATAAATGGAACTCTATAAGCTATCTAATGAGATATTATTTATTACTCTACGATTATTAGTTGCGAAGATATAAGCGTTCAAAGTGTGACATGTTTTCGTTGCATCCGTGCTCGCGAAGTTATCCTCTACCCCGAAGAAAGATGTAGTTCTACGTCAAAATTAAGTATTTGCTTTCCCTTTGAATAAAGGAAGAACAAGTTGCTAGCCTTGCCAATCTCTGCCCTAATCCGTAGGATTAGGTGTAGGTATAATTTTCAACAAAAGGTGTATAAATTTCAAATTGTAAGTATTCTAATTCTAAGAAGTAACATTTTCATGCTCCCTCCTGGAAAAAATCTTGCGGACGCTCTTGCCGATACGTGATCTCCGAGATATTCAAATTGTTCGCAAACGAGGCAACTCTAAGCTGTATAATTCCGTATACTATTCCGTGTATATGGGCGCTTCATACATGTGCAGGATCGTTAAATAAATAACCGGATATGCCGATCCCGGGATACCGCCACTCTGCCGCTGTCAATATTTGATCAACTCTCGTGCGATGGCACGCCGGTGGCATGTCGTATTTCACGACTGAAATTGTGGACTTATCGAGCTTTCTCCTCCAAAAATAGGAGATATCCTGACCTTCTAGGTCAAGTATCGTGCGCCGTTTAAATTATTCCCCGTCAAACGTGCAGCGACTGTTCGCGAAGGAGAGTCGCAGCACACCCACTGCATTTCATATTATAAGAGGCTTTTACTTAGAAGCTGGAAATTGAGCCGCTTTGTGCCGCGTCTAGTGCCGCGCTAATTCGTTTTCCAGCCAGAAAATTTAATTGGTGCTCGGTGCTATTTTTAGTCAACCCGCTGGCTAGACTTTATTATAAATCTTTTAACGTGCAGCGATTGAAATCTCGGCGCGAGATATTATTTATCCCAGAAATTATTTATCTCAGAATATTCTTAGATATAATAGACGCATTTTAAAGCGGTCTTCAAAGACCTTACGTCGCTATCCAGATATAAGTGCAGCGAGACACGTGTAGGAGCACTAATAATTCATCGAGACGGTATAATCGTTGGGGACGTTCTTATCAGATCTAGACCAGGAGGGCTTGGGAATAATGGCTGTGATCCGCGAGTGGACGGGCGACGATGCACCAAGGTGTATGGCCGCCGCTGAAGGGCTCAAGACCCGGGTCCAGACTGTCCTGCCCCACGAAAACGTCCTGAGTTTTCACGTGGAGCATCGTAACGGCGGTATCGATGCCGACTGTGACGCTCACGACGAATATCTTGGAAAACTTCGGGAACTGATACTGGACAGGCTCCAGCAGCTGGTGAACGCGTCCGTCGAGGTCGATCCGGAAATCAAAAGTCGCAAGAAAATGGTTCAGGAGGTATACGCTGAGAGTATGGCGCATTTCGCTCTTCTTCGAGAATTACCGTTGGCCGACGAGGACGACGAAACCGTGGAGCGAGTTAAACAACTTATCCTTGCAGGTACTCTTTATTTTCAGAATGGTATAACGATGTAAGGATACGTTATACAATTGGATTGTAAAATCTTCAGGCAAGGAGCAGAAGCACGGGCCGATTCTAATCTACGGGCCCAAATCCTCTGGAAAATCTTCTATCCTTGCGCGAGTCTACCGGGATTCGCCCGACTGGCTCTCGGTGTCGACGCTTCGCATCGTCCGACTGTGCACTTCGACACCTCGATCCGCCTATAGTCTGGAGCTCCTCCGCATCCTCTGCCAGCACGTCGGCTTTCTTTGCGGAGACAACGACGGTAATCTACCGCGCGACGCCTCCTTCGACCCACTCTACCTCAACAATTGGTTCAGTCTTATTATACGTCGCTTAGAGGAACATCCTCTTCCGGACCAATTAATTATTCTCCTCGACGATCTTCATCGTTTCCATCCGCTCGAGTGCGATATCGTCGCCGCCTTGTCCTGGCTACCGCTCACTCTACCTCCGGGTGTTCATTTTGTTGTCACTTCCGCGCTACCACCCGAGGGAATGCGCCTTACGCCGCTTCAGAAGGACCGTCTACGTAGCCCCGACATTCTCATTGATCTCTCCGGGCGTGTATGCGTGACACCAAGCGTTGACGCGGTTCTGGAACAGTTGGAAGACCTCGTCGGACTCGGCGCGGCTAATCGGATTGCCTCGATTCTCGCTTGTACCGAGTATGGCCTGTCGGAGACAGAAATACTCGAATTGATTATGCCTACCGGGGGAGAAGGACCTTTGCTCTTGGAGGAGAATCAATTTAACTTCGCAACTTGGTGCTTAGTCAGGAGAACGTTCGCATCGTGGCTCAAAGTAAGTAAACTAGGATCGATATGGATAGTCGCTTTAACATCACATTCATACTACACATTTTTGCAAATTAGAAACTTGCACATTGCTTCCTCATCATTTAGATGTTTGTATTTTATTTGATGCATATCAGTCTTAGTATTTATTAGTTTGGCTTCCTCATAGAGGAAGCTTTTTAAGCGATAATAAAAAGCTTCCTCTATGAGGAAGCCAAACTAATAAATAAGACTCATGCACATCAAATAGAATACAAACATCTAAATGATGAGGAAGCAATGTGCAAGTTTCTAATTTGCATACTTTTAATAATATTAATATTAATAACTTTCTACGAAATATTATTTTAGGTACGAGTGATGAGCGGTCGATTAATGTTTTCCTGGCGCAGCCAATGTCGCGAAGTAGCTCTCAGAAAGTATCTCTCCAATCAAGACGTTTCCCGCGGTTATCACGCGGAGTTGGCCGGTCTCTTCTTCTCCGAGGACGCTGACGATAGTTCCGACAAATCACCGGAAAATCCAGCCGAAGAGGCTCCCGTCAAGGAAACACCGTTTCAAAGCGCGCCGCAAACACAGGATGTCACATATACACTTCGACACGTCGAAGAAGCGTGGCTACATCTTCTGCGTGCTTCCGACGTTGACAAGTTGAAGAAACTCGCCGTCTGCGCGTTCGATTTTCTTCTTGCGGGGGCCCAGATGATCTCCGTAAGCTACTTACGATGCGTCCTCGAACATGCCAGGCGATATCTCCTCGAACGTGACTTGGAGCTCGTGTATTACGCCGTGAGGAAATCCAGCGATGTTCTTACTAGAGATCCACTTCAGCTCGCTGCGCAGCTCATCTGCTGGTTAAGGCCAGTCGCCGAGGACGGTGGAGATCTCGTGAGTTTTTTAATTTTCTATCTTAAGAAAAAATGCTATTAATCCGTAAATAGGAAAGGCTTACTCGATTACTTTATTAAGGTCAGTAGAATGGTCATGGCGGCTATGGCTTGGTGCGACGGTTACACTGCGCCTTTGCTCGTACCCTTGAACGGATGGCTACAACCGCCTTTGCCTCTGCAGATCCGAGCGATTACATGTCCTCAGGGAGTTAAATTGATCGAAGCGGCACCATCTGGCCAGCATGTAGTCGTCGTGCCACCGCAGGGAGATGCTCAGTTATGGCATGTAATGTCCGGTCAGCTCGTTCATACCTTCAAAGGTAAAGAGAAAAGTACAGTTTAGCGCAAATTGATACAGATTATTCGCAATATTATTTCTTTCTCTATTCCCAAGTATGTCTCTATTATTAATTATCGGTAAATTATCTTTTTTCTCATACCAGGACATTCCAGCCCAATCTCGTGTTTAGCCGTCACCCATCAATCACAGTATCTGCTGACCGGCTCGGAGGATACTTCCATTATCGTTTGGGACATGAAGGATCTCGTTATGAAACGCCGGATTTGCGAACACATCGCACCGATCCTCACTTTAACTACGGCACTCAATAACTCCGTTATCGTGAGCGGTGGTGAGGATTCCAGAATCATTGCTACGAGCTTGCTCACTGGCGAGGTCCTAATGAAAGTTGATCATCACCGAGGTCCCGTCACGACTATTCGAGTCGATTCCGCTGGAGAAGTCTTGGTTTCTGGTTCAGTCGACGGAACTGTGTGTCTTTGGTCTTTGGAAAGTTTTAGTCTCCTCAACAGTATTGCTCTTCCTTCTCCGGTGGTCATGCTAGACGTGTCCGCAGATTCAGTTTTTCTTCTAGCCGCTTGCGAAGATCAAAAGCTCTATCTGAGATCCTTGGCAACAGGCACGGACATCCATACGCTTAGGGGACATCAAGGACCAATTAAGAGTCTCTGTCTGGCGAAAGATTGTAGACGGGCTATCGCTGGCGGTATCGAAGGCAGAGTATCTGTATTTGATATGCACAGTGGAAAGTTGATCAGGACTTTGCCCGCTAATCCATCGGCAAACGTTACTTCAGTCAAGGTGATGACACGCAAAATCGTGATACATCATTTTTCTCTCATTTATCTTAGTTCCGAAACGTTTTCTTCGTATTTCTATTTAGGCTACCCTATTATATTTTCATTTTTATCTTTCGCAGGTAACTGAGAAAGATGATTTTCTGATAACTGGTGGAGGAGGTCGCGTGACATATTGGAGTTTCCGCGGTGAGGAACCACCACCGAAACCACAGAAACCCGGAAAACAGGATTCTCTGCAACCTCATACCGCACCGATATCCTGCTTGGACATCTCCAGGGACGGCGCTATGGCGGTCACCGGTGGTGTCGATTCATTAGTCAATTTATGGCAGCTCAATACTCACGAATTATTATCTACCCTGGAAGGGCATATCGCCAGCATTACCTGCATCGCTTTTTCCGCATCAGGACTTTTTGTTGCATCTGGTATATGCTTTTATAGAATGTTTTCCTTTTTTGCTAACTGATTTTATTCGCTTTATTAACGTGATCTGTATTAAGCAGAGATATAAAGACATGCGTAAATTCTTTAGGATCCGAGGACAAGACAGTACGCGTGTGGGGTTTAACCCTGGGACTTGTCGTGGCTACGTTCAGACATCAGGCACCGGTAACTGCTGTTACCGCTATGCTGGATGGAAGAAGAGTGGTCAGTTCAGACCGTGCTGGCTCTATCAGAGTCTGGGCAGCAGACAGTGGTACACTGATTCAATCTGTTTGCGGACCTGGACGATGTTTCGCTGTTGCGTCTGACATGAGGTAAGGAAAAAATATTTGTGGTAGATTGTGTGAACTTCTCTGTGCCAAATATTCTCTATTCGGTTCTTCTATTCACTTGCATTTCTATATTTAAACATTGATCGCTATTTCAAGACCCATTCATATTAACGCCTCCCACCTTAACCAATCCATTATTTCAGATATGCAGTATGCGGATCTGGTGATAATCAAATGCGCATAATCAGTCTGGGCGCCGGTCCTGAAGAGAAGCATCAGGTATCGCACTCGCAGGATATCACATGCCTAGTAGCAACGCCGGATTCTCAGTACCTGATCACCGGTTCTCGCGATATGAGTCTAAAGGTGTGGCAACTAGCCGGCGGTAAACTCTCCCAGGTGTTGGTCGGTCACACCGATCATGTGACTTGCGTAGCAGTGGCAGTGATCGACAAGTCTATAGTCGTATCCGGCTCCAGAGACGCCAATTTGATCGTCTGGGATATCAACACCGGCTCCGATTTGCATACTCTTGTGGGCCATCTGGGCTACGTGACTTGCGTGCGTCTCTCCGGCGATGGCACCTTGGCCGCTTCCGGAAGCGAGGACAAGAGCCTTATCGTCTGGGATACCAAAAAAGGCACCCCGCTCAGTTCCATCATGCTACACGTACCGGTTTTAGGGGTTGAAATGTCTACAGATTGCTCCAGGATGGCAGTACATTTATTGGAGCACAAGTGCATGCCTATTCTATGTCTGCATAATACTCCCGCGCAATACGTCAAATTGCCATCGTACGTAGCGCCGCGGGATCTGAGACCACCGGGACCGAAGCGACCCGCCAAGAGGTTGCTGAAGAAAGAGGTGTCTTTAGATACTTATACCTGGCAGCGAAAGTACGGCCATCTTACATCAGGTTATTATTTTTATATAATTTTAATATCATTTGGGCATCGTAACCGATCCCTTAAACATGCTTATACAAAATAAAAATAGAAATAGAAATTGAACTTGACATTCCTTGTATTTATCTTCAGGCATTATAGTCTCAAGTATCGAGGAACGATTGAAACGTCGTTTTAGCGTGAGCGCGTCAATGGAAGAGATCAGCCAAGCAGGTTTAGCCGGTTCTCAACCTGGCCTAGGTCCTGAGCAGGCCGCTTTAGCACAATCTCAACATTTTGATCAACTGGAGGCACTTTGGAACAAACAATCGCCGCCGCCAAGACAACGTGGCCTAGTCCGCACATTAACGAAACAAAGCTCGCTTCAGGCTACCCGAATATCCGACTCTGAAGAAGAAGGTAAGCGCCTACGATATTATCTTTCATTATCTAGTTTGCTTAAGCAATCTATTTTTTTATGATAAAGCGTATAAAAGATAAAGTTAAGAATAGTGGGATATTGTATTGCAGATACACCGGATTAAATGGCAGAGTACTTTCTATCGACAACCTTCGATTGATTGTCGAATATATTTAAGTTACAAAATGTCCTTCCGTGTCATTCGATGCAATAAATAAAGATGTACCAGAGGTAATAGACTAGTAACAAAATGCAATTGTTTTATTATCTTTGCAGTTCCATAGTTTACTTATATATTTTATACATTTTATTTTATTATTTATTGTCCATTATTAAAATTTTTAATGCTTTATACAATATTAATGGCTGTGTTCAGCAGAAAAAGCAGCTTGTTCTTGCCTTTGGTTCTTCCTGGATCTAAATGTATAAACCAATCATATTAAAGAATTTTACAACTGTTGCAAAGATGCTTTTTCTGCTGAGAACGCAGTCATTATATCAGTTATATGATACCATACATAAACGTTAATTATTTATTCCGTTAATTCGCTTGTCGATGACGTGTGTGCAGTTTGGTAATATTTCGCGACAATTTTCCATGCTTTCGGCGCCATGAAACCTTCGGGAGGATCTTCACCACTTTTTGCCAAATCTAATGCGAAAAGAAATAATAAATATTTTTATAAATCTTGTGGAGAGATACACATGCGTCACAAATAAAAATAATATAAAATTATTTAATATAAAATTATTTTTGTTAATTTTAAAATTATTTAATTAACGATAAAATAAGAACAGGATAGATACTTACTGCGCATCTTGGTGCCGGAAATGAAAACGAAGTCTTGTTGCCTTTCGGCTTCGAAGAAAGACATCTTTTTCTCTTTGATGTCGTAAGCAGCTACCCTAAAAGGAATAATTTCGAGATTCTGCAAACCTGGCGCCATTGAAAGGACACGCGCACCATGAGTGGCATCGTAAAGATTGCCGTCTGATGTGGTGGATTTATCAGGATGAAGAATACCGGCAGGATCTCGTCCGACGATGTAGAAATTTGCTCCTGCGATCATACGAGCTTTGGCGTGCCATTGCACCTAAAGGACGTAAATTACGATAAGCGGCTGTACATTTTTCAAGTTGAGTATTAACAGTCTTTACATATTTCAGATGTTGCACGTAAGGTATTGTTTAACAAAACATCAGGAAGAAATACACTGACCTCTGTGGGACCGGCGTAACACATGGGGCTAGGGAAGATAGCGAGGATAGTATCCTTGTGCAAAACACCTTCCTCGAGGACAGCCTCGTGCTGCTGTATTCTGACCGATAGAGGAACGTCGTCGTCTTTAGTCCATCCGCCTAAAGGATGTAGAAGAAGGACTGGTTTCTTGAAGCCACACTCTTTGAGACGTCTCCTGGTATCCTGAGATTCAACGAGATTTTCCGTGTAGGAGTAACGAGCGAGTATTGATGTTTACATGAAGAATTTTGTTTTTTCGTGAAGCAAATATGCCAGCACCAACCTGCATCAGCAACGCGTGTCCGTTATGTATCGGATTTCGCAGTTGGAAAGCAAAAACCGTGTCGGCGCCAATCCTCTGACACTTGATCCTGATTTCGTTAGGCGTGAGCCTGTAATGATCCAGCCCATCGTTCCATCTAATCCTTTCGAGGACTTCCAAATCCCCGCCGACTAACCAGTCGCCAGCGTCTCGGATTAATCTGATGTAAGGATGCCTGGGATCATTCGTGCCGAATTGACGGCAGCAACGTTCTTCCTTGCGGTGGCGATAAAATTCCGGATTGCGTAAGACGGCGAGATCTTTGTCCTGATACCTTAGGACGAGCGCGGCCGCATCGAAACAGCGCTCTTTATCAGCGGTGCTCACAGCAAGAACAATGGGGATCGATTGATTGATTGGAACACCGTTTTCGTATAAATAGTTGAAATGCTGCACCTATTTGAAAAACAATGCTTTTGCGTTTGATATATGGATTCGTTACTTTTATATAATACTGTAAGTTTGTAAGCTATTATGCATAGGATAAGTTTAAACTTACTTGAAGATATTCGTTCTCCCTCATAAATCCTTTCAAAGGCGCCGCCCATCCTTCAGCGAGAATTTGTAACCATTGCACATCTATTTCTCCGATTTCTAAAGCTGGAAGAGATTTCATTTCCTCCCGGACTTGATCCAATCTATCCTCTTCCACGAATAATTCCAGAAACGGTTGCTTAAGCTCGCATGTCTTTGGTACAATTTGTTTGCGCTGGAGAAAGTTGATGACGATTTCGGTGGATTGTTGAACAGTCGCGTTCTCCGTGTTGACGATGAGATCGGGCTCGGTGGGTACATCATAATTTTGATCGATACCGGTGAAACGCTTAATAATACCCTGGCGTGCTTTCTTATAGAGTCCTTTGACGTCACGGGCTTCGCAGACCTGAAGGGACGCGTCGACGAATACCTCGAAGAAGGGCAGGTTGGCGTTCTCATGAATCTCCCGTGCCATTTTCCGGTCCGCGGCAAACGGCGACACGAAGCTGCAAAGGGCAATAATGCCGGCGTCCGCGAAGAGTCTCGCGACCTCAGCAACACGACGCACATTCTCCTCGCGATCCTCTTTGCTGAAGCCGAGATTGCGGTTTAGACCGGTGCGCATGTTGTCGCCGTCTAAGCTGTACGCGGGAATTCCCTGTTCCCAGGAATAATTACCCAGTTAAGCAAGTCCCCAGGTAGCAAGCTGACGTTATTTGTCGTCATTTTGACGACATTAGACGTCATTTTGACGTCAAAATGACGACAAATAACGTCAGCTTGCTACCTGGGTCTGTCGAGAACAGATTTTGCAAAGTGCCTGCTACAAATTTTGTCGGCAAAAAGACTGCAGATTTGACACAAGACTTGACATATACAATGCTGCTGGTAGAATGATGGCAGAAATATAGCAAAGTGTTTGCGTTCAATAAAATGTAATAGCAGATTGATGGCAGAAATCAAGCAGATCTTGACATATTTGTTACACAATTTGACTCAGATTGGCAGCAGAAATACAACAGAATCTGCGTTTGACAGATTCTGTTCGGTTTCTGCTGCAAATCTGCTGTTAGATTTTGTTAGCAAGACCTGCCGGCAAAACACGTGAGCTTAATGCGGACACAGATAATACCGGATCTGTTGCATTTTTCTAATCCAATCTGCTGGCATACTGCAGACAGTTTGCTTACTGGGACACCGAATAAATATTATAAATGTGGAGCATCAAGCGATCGTATCGCGACATGCCTGAGAGACGAGATATTCTTCAAGCTGAAAGGAGATGGAAGTCTTCCCGGCACCAGAAAGCCCTGTCATCCAAATTGTACATCCGCGAAATCCTCGAACGGAGCCGATCGCTTGTCCTCGTTTCGTTCTGGACACATGATGCGCCTGAGACAACACGTTGGTCGCTATCGCCTGCGCCTGCGATCGAAAATATGTCTTTCATCAGAATTCTAATCGACATTACACTCTTCCCCGATATTTTCTTCAATATGCAACAACTTTATTTTGATATATCTCACCTCTTTCGGAGAATCCGAAATCTCCAAAATCGATCGTACGAAGATTCCCATCTCTTGAAAATTTCCGAGAACGTTTTGCCTTTTTATTTCTTTGTTTGTTAATCACGCTTGTTACACAATAATTTTATATAAGCGAAAATATTGTATTACAGCTGTTTTTATTATTTTGCAGGAGTTATTTTTACATATAGAAGCACAATATATTGATCAACGTAATGCAATACTCGTATTTAATGAACTTGCGAGATGACGCGGTACATTTGAAGCGCGCGACGGACGGTAGAAAACTGATCTCGTGTATGAACATAAGATGTTGTTAGAAACGAGAAAGTATAAAGAAAGTCACTTTCATCGGTATTCCGGGGGACAATTCCGGGACACGCTAAGAAGCTGCCACGATACAAATGCGCGGCTGCGTCGGAATATTTCGGTCTTCAGGTCACAATAACGTTTTCGGTAAATCTATAAAATTAAGCTAATAAAACTTATTGTATACGCTAAATCATATAGCGACGCTTACTAAATTAATGGAAAAAGAAATAAATCTTTCAGCTTAATTCAAATTGACCTTTTTTTATCATGAAAGTAAATGAACAAATAGAGTTATTATTTTTTGAAGATCCGTTTTTTCATGACCCGGAAAAATATTAATTTTTTTCATTATTTATATATTTATAAGCGTGTATTTATAATTATATTTAATATATAATTTAATATTATATGTATGTATATATAATTATATTTGATATTATATATTATATATAATTATATTTAATATTATGCATAAACGCATATAATTATACACGGAAAAAAGATGTATTAACAGCATAAATTTAATAGAAACCCGGTAAAAAATTTTTTATATATAAATATATATAAATAGATATAAACATATATAATTATATATAATTATATATGTTTATATCTATTTATATATATAATTATATATGTTTATATCTATTTATATATATTTATATATAAAAAATTTTTTACCGGGAAATAATTTTATTAATTTAACAACGGTATTAATGAAACAAATACGTATGCTCTTGTTTGATTATGTTATTGAATTAACAAGATTCTTTTCAATTAAACTTAATACTGTTGATTCAACATTGTTTTTTTTTCTGTAGATATGTAATAAAAAAAAAAATGTATCCTATTTTACTTTCCCTAGGCGAATTACTAAAAAACTAAGGCTCGTATTTATAATCGCGTAGAAGAATCATATTATGTAAAGAAAATCATGAAACATGACAAAGTCTTAAAAATATTATGAGATAATATGAGAATTTTTTTCACCACGGCTTTCTGTGTTACCGACGAATCAAGTTATCTTTCGAGTTGCGCGTAAGGTTTCAGTCCTCGCTAAAGTGCGCTAAAGTGACTGTCTAGTAGCATTTAGCAATGCCGGCATTTCGTAGGTTATTCGTGTTTAGCGGCTCGAAAACACGTGTGCGACGCAAACTACATGATTAAACGTTGCGATGCATAATTATGTAAAACACCCGAGCTTTTATTAATCGCGCTTGATTAGCCATAGAACGTAAGTTTATTTTATTTTATAATCATGAAGTTGTGCGCAAGGTTGCGTGATTGTTTACGTGTCTCACCGAACTTGTCTTATTTTGAAATAAACCAACGGCTTCGATGGACAGTTTCAGGATGGAGAGTTCCTGTCCGACCTGTCCGGAGTGCGCCAAAAATGGTGTTAAGGCAAGAGTCAAGGCATTTCAGATCAACCTAAAAGAAGCGGTGTGGGCCTGCGAGAGGGAAGAAGTAAACAATCTTCTTGTCCTTCTTTTTTTGTATATTTCCTTTACATCTCACAGTTCTGCTTGTATTTCAGTGCAGCTGGCCGATCGGTTACGAGGAATTGATATTCTTCGATAGAGACGCTACTTCCTACAACTGGGACGAACCTAGTCTTGTTAAACAGGACACATCCGCACTGATGGAACTTTCGCTCTATACACCACCTGTAACTCCCGGAGGAGAGCTTTCCAAAGAGTTGATTGAGACTGCGAGCATGGAATATTCCTCGAATCTTCCAATGGAGGACAAACTTGGTCGAACGTTGCCTAAACAGGAATCGATTGGCTCTAATATGCCGCCGCTATTCAAGTCGCACGAATTAGATGGTATTAATTCTCCCGAAGAACACAGAAACAGTGTGAAAGAACAGATTGCAGACGTTAGTATTTGTAGGACACTGCCTAAAATCATCTACGATGAAAAGACTAATATTAATCTTACAGTTGTTTCCAATTCAGTTGGTAAACAAGGTGATAATACAAAAACAGGAAATTTGCTCACGGATGCAATCATAACAGACTCTTTGCAGAATCTCGATATGTCTGATGGTGTCTGTACGAAGTTTGGTTTAAGTACGCAGTATAATACTGAAAGCGAGCAGAGTAAAAGTGGCAAGCTACATTCAGACTCTACAGTGAGTGGCACGAATTTTGATGCAGAGGCTCTATCAGAGACTACGAAAACGCTAGTCGACGTAAATGTTACAAATAATTCAAATATATCAAACGAATCTATAGCAAACATCTCGATCGGTGATATAAATATAGACACACTGTTGCAAGATGTTTTAAACGAAAACCTTGAAACTATAGAGATGAATGATGATTGGTTAACTTTGTTTATGAGCTGACAATAGCTTATGTTTATAATTATTTAATGCAATATATTTTATATTAAACAAAGACTGAAAGGCATGATGAAAGATTGTAGATTGCCATTGATCTTTCGAATTTGCGAATTGTGATAATAGAATAGTGTTTAATATTATGATAAACCATTGGTTGTAAGCAATAACACTTTTGTAAGAAACAGAATATTTTGTTATATATATTTATACCTTTGTACTTTTAACCACGTAATAATTAATCTGTCCATATGATAGGAAAATTTTTGGATACTTACAGAAAACTATTTGAGTTACGGAGAAACGAAAAAGAAATAGTAGCTAATGGTAAATGAAATTTTATTGATTTCGCAACATAAAGAGACATGAAATTTTTAGCTACAAGAAGTGACGGCGCATATTTAATTACTAAATGATTGTTATTCGTGCATCTCGTTTTATTTTAAGATATGATATTTTAAGAGTATGCTACGACGTTCTATGTTTGATATTAAACACTTTAATTCTACTTCAAGCTCAAGTGTCCTAACTGCTCTGAAAACATGTTCATTTATAATAACCCCTCCTAAAGCGGTGTCTACAATGAGATTTTAAGGTGTTAGACTTAAGCATGTCGACCAATCACAATCGAGCATTCTAAAAGTAAGACCTCAATTTTGATTGTGATTGGTCGATATGCTTAAGTCTTAAGGCCTCCGCACAATCAAGAATATAAGGAACAAGGAACAGATATTAGCGATTGGGATGTGAAAGAAGGAAGAAGAAAGAATCTCCCTTCTTTTTTCCTCATCCCAATCGCTAATCTGTTCCTAGAGTCCTAAATAATAGAGAAGCGACATTGAAGGAAATGGCCTGATTGGCTAACAATCACGTGATTCAGTACCAATCATACTTATTTAATCACAGTAAGAAAAAAAATGGCGCTGAATCACGTGATTTACTTTAGGCTGATTCTACAATAGGGTGTAGTAAGCTTTAAGCCCTAAGAAATTGACCAATCACAGTCGATTATTCTCCTCAAATTCTACTGTGATTGGTCAATTTCTTAGAGCTTAAAGCTTACTATATCTTATTGTAGAATCGGCCTTAGCCAATCGGACCATTTCCTTCAATGGGTGCATCCAGATGCACAACCGCTCACTGAGCGCT
>NJRQ01000300.1:112371-128939 GCA_003063805.1 Aphaenogaster ashmeadi
TTTATTTAAAAGAATGCTCGACAGAACATATTCAAAGCATTGAAGTGCAATGATAACTTGAATAATTTAAGAATAATAAAATGGATTGATGTGCGAGTACATCAATTTATAATCTATATTTATTTAATTAAATTTATCTGATAACGCATCACGAAGATTCTGCGGTATAAAAAAATGGCAGGGAGTCAATCTTGGAGAAGTTCAATAAGCGCCGTAATGTTTTTTTTCTTTTTTGTGACAACTGTTACGATTTATTTATTTTCCTATTACACATTAAATCACTTTATAGTCAACGATCACATTTTCAAAATAATTTACCCTTTCATGGTAGTGTCTCCCTGACGATTGTTATTCTCGGCGTTTACGGGCAGCTTCGTTGGGTTTGTTTGGTTCTCGTTGAAAACCAAAAGCAGAGGTAAACCCCCTATGACCATACATGTACCCATACACAGAAAACACACAGTGTAGCTTCCGGTTACATCGCGGAGATAACCTGGAACAATGTTACCAAAATTGTTATACTAGCAGCATAAAATTAATATTTTAACAATTTGCGCGGTCCATTTTTTTCTTGGTAAAATTTGAAATTGTAATTCATCATTTCAATTTAATTTAAAATTCGTTTGAAATAAAATAGGAAATAATGCGCTATTTATCTTTACCCATAAAGTTCAGCTTGCGAAAATGCTATCCATTCTTAGTATTATGTAATAATTAATCCCTTATAACTCGAATACTATCGGTGACGTGACATTTTCTCGAAAGGAAAATCGATTCCAAATTAGTAATGGCTGCAGTATTTTATCTATTTTAAAATCATCAATCAATATAACTATACCGTACAAGTTTATTAAGATAAAAAATATTTTAAAGTAAAATTACACAAAATGTAGTTTAAAAATTTGGACACACACACAAACCTAAAGAAACAACTCGAGAAAGTATAAGCGACAATCTTCAAAAACAATCTCAAAATAACTAAAAAAGAAAAAACAGATATCCATGGTTCGAAAAAACATAAAGATAAAATGCATAAAATTCACAAAAAATTAAGCATAAGATCCTGCTCAATGATAAAAACAAGTCAATATTTAATTATCCGTTATATACATATCGGCCGCTACTTATTAAAAAAGACATTGAAACAAAGAGCAACCCTGGCAAGACCTAGCGTAATATGGTTGTGTGCACACATGTACACGTGCGCGTGTGTAGCCTTTATATTTTTATCTCCGCACTCTTAGACGTAATTATGCGGATAATTAACGCAATATATAGTGCAATACGTGGCTCAATATTTTCTCTGTTGTCTCCGGAGTAGCACGAGTGAGTTGCGCGTGTACTTTTCCACGGTCGCGCACACAGGATAGTCGATGAATTCAAATTAAAGAGGCGAGAAGAGAAAGAGACTCCGCTCGACTCGAATTAAAGGGCACTTGCTGCCTCTGGGAAATGATTGCAGCGTACAGTTCCAGAACGGGGAAGCGGCGTACCTGCGAGAGGCGGAATGGAGATTGCCCCGAAGCTCTGGAACATCCTCACGAGACCGTAGCTGGACGATATTTTGTCGGTGCCGTATTGATCGGCGAGCAGGACGGGAACTAGGAGGAACCAACAGCCTAGGCACAATCCGTACATGCCAACGGAACACGCCAGTACGTAAAAGGAGTGAGCCATCGGGATCGCCAGAACTGCCACGCCAGCACCCACCACGCTGCTCGATGACAAAAAGAGGCACTCAATAATTCAATAATTCAGTTATATCAGAGGTGAGCAAACTTAGAAGCACCAAGATCTACTTTCAGCTTCCTCACCCCATCGCGATCTACCGTTCTCTGTCGCAGTGATCTAGGTTTATATGTGAAATGAGCATGTTTATTTTATTTTGCATGTGTTGCGATTGAGCGTAAAACAGCAATAATTAAATTAATTATGGTTACATTACAATTACAACTGTTGTATTGTCAATTTTACGGTGTCACGCGATCGACCGTTGGCACCGTTTGGCCACCTCCGAATTATACTTTCGTTTCGTCGCCCCTAGCGCGAAAGAATCCGCCTGAGGATATTTAAAGCGGATATCGCATCGGATAATTAATTGTTCGTTCATTAAATATGCAGACTATGATGGTATCCCAGAATATTTCTCGGGATCCCAAAATATTTCCTAACGAATTCTAAAATTTCAGGTCGAGACTGTCACACGTGATTAAAAGCTCGCTCACCTGCCGATATACCCTTTCCGCCGATCGAACAGCTTGAGATCCGAGAGCCAGCCAAGGCCGAGCCTGCCGCACAAATCGAGAACGGCGGAGATGGCCACCAGGTAGCCGGCCTCCGATTTGGTGTAACCGGCGGCGTGGACGTACGCCGGCAGGTAGTACAGCATGTACGGGCTGCCGGTGGACATCAGGCTGACGGAGATGCACATCATGATGAACTGCGGATTCTTCAGCAGCGACAGGTCGATATAGATCGCCAGTCTCTGCATGAACGTGATCTTAGATTCCGTGGATGCTGTCAGGGACGGTATCCTGTTCGGCGGTGACGGCGGCGGCTGTTGTTGCTGCTGTTCCGGCGGAGCCGCTGTCGCGGATGATTTTAATGATCTGAGTGACGACCTAGCCTTGTACACGCACGTCGAGTCCGTCGACAAATCCTCCACACTGTGTAGAATACTGGAACTACGGATCTTGGAGATGGGCTTCATACGGAGACCCTCGCCCATCACATCCTTTTCCTCGTCACTATCGGTCAGCTCGACCGCTACCACACCGCTGTTTTGATGGAACAGCTCGTTCAGCATGTTGTGTCGGGCAGTTGGATCATTGGCGAATAGTAGTTCCAATTTTTGTTGCTTTGACTTTTCTTGATCCTGTGGAAAGATAGCCGATGAATTATAAATCGTCATCACACAATTTATTACAGCCAATATTAATTAATTAGCCGATATGATAGATTGTATATCTATCTATATGAGTGGGAAACAGAATGGGAAAAGTAGGACGTTTGCAATTTTTTATATGAAAAATATAATTATAAATGATCTGCATGTACATAATAAATATTAATATCAATAGTAGATTTATAACATATATGAGTTGAGAAATCGACTATATACTTGTTCTTTCTGTATCAGTTCCTTCTCGATCTTCTCCACCGAGACGTCTTCCTCAGGGGCATAGTTTTCATCCAGTGGTCGGTACAGCGTCGCACTGACACATACGTGCAGCATGCAACCGCCTAATAGCAATATCGTGCCGTGAAAGCCGAAGTCCTTCACCAGAAATTCGATCAGAAGCGGGAATACGAAACTACCCGCGGCAGTGCCGGACACGCAGATCCCGTTTGCCAGGGCGCGATGCTTATCGAAGTATTGCGAGACCAGGATTATACCTGGCGTCGTCGACAAGCCACCGCCGATACCTGCAAGGACACTCTTCACTTCACTGGTCCCTCAGTAAAATATGACATTGAAACTGCAATTTGCGACGGTGCAAAACGTAACGTAAGATGAGGGGGATTGACCGAGTGGCAAGATTGAAAATCAGCAAACCTGTCAGCACTCCAAATGTAAAAAAGAGGTGTATCAATCGCGTGGCGAAGTAACTAGTTGTAAGTCCTAGAGCGCAGAAAAGTCCTCCCACGAAAACCACCGTTCGACAGCTGTACTTCTGGCAGAGCATACTCGTCACCGGAGCTGCGAAACGAAATATCGATTTAGCGCGGCTCGATAATACGTTATATCGACGTGTACGCAGACGAACAAGGTCAGCGGACGAAAAAAGTCATCGGCGACTCTTGCCGTCTCTCCCTGAGAAACGGAGGTCGCGAACGACGACGATGACTCACCAAGCGCTAGACATAGGCACGTCAGAATCGCTGGTATCCAGGACGCGACCGAGGCGGATGAGTCCTTGAAGGTCTCCATGACCTCGACGTAGAGCACGCCGTAGGACTTGACCAACCCGGCCACCCAGAACTGCACGAAGAAGGCGCCGAACACCACCACCCAGCCGTAACCGCCGTCCAGAGGGACGTACGTGGTGTTCCGGGGTTTCTTGCTCTCGTTCCTCTGCCGGGACTTTCTCCTTTTTGGGGCCGCATACCTGGCAGATCTAGATCAGCATTAGAGCCGTTATTCGAACGAATAATCGCGAAAACGCGAAACTACCCTACACAATAAATCTCATCGAAATTCAACAATTTCAAATTTTTTTTTTTTTTAAACCTTGACATATTTGAAAACTGCAGGTACTGGGAAAGGTTCAAAGAAAGATTGTAATAACAGTTCTCGTTTACAAAACAGAGAAACAATCCGTAATATAAATTTCACACGTGGGAAAAATCATTAACGTAAATGGATATACATAGCATACAACCCAAGGAGAACAGAAAAGTCAAAATAATGTCAATTTGACATCATATTGACCAAATTTATGTCATTTTTTTGGTCATGATTGAAATTTCGATCTCAGATGACTTAAAAATGACTTTATATTGACTCCTTTTTTATTATGTCTTTTTGATTTTTAGATCGAGATTTTTAGATCGAGAATCATGATCAAAAAAGACATAAATTTGGTCAATATGATGTCAAATTGACATTATTTTGACTTTTCTGTTCTCCTTGGAAAAGTTTTACGTGCGCGAACTAAAGTTAAATGTATGTGTTTGCGATTATTTACATTTATCCGCTTTTATATAAGGTAATTGGGGGGAAGATTGCAAATGGGGTAAGATGCCAACCATGATTCAGAATTCGTTTATAAATTTATAAGTTAACTACTACTTTATGTTCATTTTATAGAGTTTTCTAATACATATACTGTATTCATTAAATAACAAATACATTTATTTGAATTAATAAAAATATATATTATTTCTTTTATAAATTAAATACAAAATGTTTGGCGTCTTCCTCCCAATTACGTTACATTTATAAAATAAGATTTACTAAAATTTGTTCAACTACTCGTTTCCTCGCAAATCACCTGAAAATTGTTGACGGAAACGACACGTTTTGCATGCAATAGTTTAGTACTGCGATAAACAGCGCAATAAACAAGGAAGGATTGTCGCACAAGCAAGCACGTGCACGATCGGCGCTTGTCTTCCCGATACCTGGTTAATACACCCCCGACAATATTCACTCCGACACCGACCTGAGCTCCCTCGATTTGGCGATGAGCGGCCGGGCAGTGAGGCTGGATATCGTCAGCAGGTTGTCGTTGTCCTCGTCCTCGGCGACGGTGCCCTCGGGGCTCTGGAGGTGCGGCGGTACGATCGGCGTCGACGTCGCCGTCGCCTGCACTGCCAGGGACGCCGGCCGCTTCGGCGAAGGCGCCCCGGAGGCGACGCCGCTCAGGTCGTACACCGGCGCCGAGTGAATGGAGAACAGCGAGCCCAGCTGAGTCGCCGGCTGATCATTCATATTCTCGTCGATGAGATTGCTGCCGGTGACGGCTGCCATCTCCTGGGACGCTGCCGTAGGGACGCCGACGTCGACGTCGGCCAATAGGCCCGACGCCCGACACGCGTCCTGAAAGCTCCATTCCCGTGGTAGCGACATGTTTCCTCGGCGGTATCCTCGGCGGCTTCCTCGGCGGAACCGGGGGGACCGTAATACATTGGATTGTGTTGCTTGGTTGGTCGCGCGTGGTTTATTCGATCGGTCTCTCTGGTCGTCCGGCGGCTCCTCGAGCTCTCTCCTCGCTCTCTGTCCACCGCCTGGTATTCCACCCTCGCCTGCTCCTCCACTGACTGGAGAACGGAGTCTGTCTCTACCTGGACACGATGTCTACCTGTCGGTAGGGGCGCTGTTACGATCGTGCAACCTTTGTGTCTTTCTTTCCCTTTGATTGTACCGCAAGCCCCTCGGTGAGGAGGGCCTCGGTGCCTCTTGATTTGGTTTTCAAGGACGGAGCCTGACGGAAACTTGATGACCTCGAGGAATAGAAATGTCAACGGCCGACGATCTTCTTGTCTGGCTGCCAAAGTACTTCTCCCGACTTTGTAATGTAGACTGACTGAGGGATTCTCTCGGTGAACACGAGTGGGGTGCGCACGCAGACTGGTGGAGGGTTGCTACTAACTGGAAATTTACAGTGGGATCGATACATCGGTGACGCTGACGCGCAAAGGCATCTTCGCGGAAATCACCCGCGACCCACGTGCGAACGTACTGACAGCGGAAAAACCACGCGTGTGACAAACGCGAGACAGGAGCCATCATATTTTGAACGAGCCGAACTGGGTTACATGAATATGGAATTGTACGAAGTTTTCTGATGAAAGAGAGAGAACGGGTCGCTACGTTCAACACTTTGTACAGAGAACATTAACAACAAAAATGTTGGCAATTGGAAACCTGATTATTCAGAAAAAAATAAAATACTTAAATATATTTAAATGAAATATAAATTTACACTGTACCTGATATAATCCACGCAAAAATATGAGAAGCTTTCTTTGAGAGAAAAGAAAATCGAGTCAGTACGCTGGAAATGGGTTGCGTAAAGATTTGACATCTGAACGAGGTCAGATTGCATTGAAAAAATGGAAATTGCTTAGATTATCAAAACTGATTTTACATTCATATATCTCTACATCTAGAAATACATATTTCTCTATTTCCACCAGAAATTTAAAACTTTATGATAAAAGAGGATATAGCAAATTTCTACTTTGAAACTTTTGACTTTGTATGAAATGTTGGCAACTGGATAAATCGTAATTGTTTGGAGAAAAAGAATGTTGTTTTGACAAGTAAAAGTATTTTTGTAAAAAAATCGCGTCACTTTTAATGTACGTTTCATTATCAGAAGATATTTGTTGTATAGAAATATTCCTGAAAATTGGAACAATGTTTTATAACGTAGTTATAAAACATCGTTCTAGTCGAATGAACAACTTACATTGTTTATAGAGATATAATAAGTATTTTGTCGAGGCGAAAATCGCGATTGTCAGTGATTTTCACATCAAAAATCGCAAAATATTTACATACTCTCGTCAAACATTTGTCGTTTAATATTTCAATAAGCCTAGAATTTCCTAAAATAAATTGTTAATCACTTACAAAATGTTGCATCCAAAATTTCATTACAAAGCGCTTCGCATTGCGGTTTAGCTGATTGTCTCCCAGATACCGGCCTTCGCTTGTCATTACGTCATCTAGCGTGCACTGTTCGCCCTCGATTGCCGTAATTACCTGGTAACAGCAATTGTGGAAGAAGTTTGCACAGGGATAATCGTTTCGCGAATTGCTGCATTTAGATATAATTTTATTATACATGTGGATATATAAGATTTTAAAAAATATTTATAATATGCCGTTGATTGTTTATTATTATTTAATCTAGTTATTGTTCAACATTGTTTGATAATTTTATCGAAAAAGAATCAATTTATTTAATTAATTTATCTCTCAAAATAATTCTTTTTCTCAAAACTGCTTATAAGACTTTGTACAGTAAACGGGAAGCTTTTAGAGGAATAATAATAATGAAAGCAACGATACTGATAATAAATGTTGAAACATGTTATCGCAGTGATATAACACTGTTTGAATTTGGCGATTTCTCGATCGAACCCTGTGGCGGGGGTAACTTCTACGCGCAGCATCCAACTGGATCAATGCCAAATCTCCGACTACATCCCCTGCGCTCGCGCTCTATCTCGAGGCACGGCATTAGCGCTTGGGCTGTTCCAAGGTGCGCTTCCCTCGGGCGTGGACCGGTTTTGACATGTAATAAATAGTATATTCCGAGTGGATCCTTGTAGATCCGTCTCGCTCCAGAGAATCGGACGAGATACCTAAAATAGAGTACAATAAAGCGTCAGAAATCATACGTGAGTAAGCTGCTTAAGTTTCCTTTTTAGATGCTTGAATCATGACTAAAGTGAAATTTTCGATAACAATAGTGATTATTATTTCTAAATGAGTATTTGTACAATGCACGGAAATAAATATATAAGTTAAGTTATATTATATTTATAAGATACATCAATTTTAACTCAAACATGTATCGAACAAAACACTTAGAAAAGCACGAGTTGAAACAGTGTTTTGTTTAACATTGCGACAAAAACTTTTGTTGGAAAAGGGCGGAGGCTGTTTACTCTATGAAAGGATACGAACTCGTCAATGACCTAGTTACTTGTTTAATCCTTAACAATAAATGAGGTCCAGCAAAAGTGTAATTTACAATAATACAGACAGACTCTCGACAAAAACTCATTTTTTTAAATGGAATCTAGCGTCTAATATCGAAAACATCTAAGATTATAAATTGTAATAAGTGATATTGTAATTTACTATACTTGAAGAATAAAAACCAATTCTTAAATAAGGCATATTATATTTATAAATGTATTGAATTTAAAAAAAAAAAAAAATATATATATATATATTACTGTAAATTATTTCACCTTATTTAACTCATGAACAAACTCCTAGTTTCAATTGTCAAAAAAATATGTAACTCGTTGACTTATCGTGAAGATTTGTTTACAGGGTGGCTGCATAATGACGAGATTACGCGTGAAGACTGTGCTGTCACTCATCTTCATTATCTTGCACAATGCTCCGCGTTTAGGACTCGTCCTCGCCAGGACGATGAACCATAACAATCCAAAATTCTTCAAGATCGGCGGCGTCCTCTCCAATGTTGACAGCAAAGAGCACTTCGAGAAAACGATCGACGTAAGATTAATAATGATAATTTTTTACAATAATAGCGTGTGATAATATTATATATATATGATAACTTGACTTGTAAGAATTGTTAAATTTATCTCTACAGAGAATTCCATGTGTTACAACATGCTTGTATATTATATAATATATATATTCAATATGTTATATATATGCCTCAATTTCAGCATCTCAATTTCGATTTCCAATACGTCAATAAAGGGGTGACATACAAGCATACGGTAATCGAGATGGACTCCAACCCTATCAGAACCGCATTGAGTGTCTGCAGATCTCTGATAGCCGAACAGGTGTATGCGGTGGTGGTGTCGCATCCGCTTACAGGCGACCTGTCACCGGCAGCGGTTTCCTATACGAGCGGTTTTTATCACATACCCGTAATCGGTATATCGTCCAGGGACTCCGCCTTCTCGGATAAAGTACGAGATACTTTTATATTATCCAAATAAAAAGCGATTGGTCCCACGATGTATAATCACGTTCGATTGACGATGCCGCTGTAACTAAATGGTAACGTCTTTCCAGAACATCCATGTCTCATTTTTGCGCACTGTACCGCCGTATTCCCATCAAGCGGATGTCTGGGTAGAACTGCTGAAGCACTTCAACTACATGAAGATCATTTTCATTCATAGTTCTGACACGGACGGCCGCGCGCTCCTCGGACGTTTCCAAACGACATCGCAGAATTTGGAAGATGATGTTGAGATCAAAGTGCACGTACGTTGCATATTAGTTTACCTTTTACTGCATTATTAATATCATTATATTAATTTTACGATATACTTTAACTATTAATGATACTATAATTTATAGAGATTTTACATTTTACCAATAGTTATGTAATTTCCTCGATAGTTACGTAATACTACTATATCATATAAGTAAAAAAGAAAATTTTCCTGTTAATAGATCACTATTTCAGGTTGAATTAGTCATTGAGTTCGAACCAGGATTACACAATTTCGAGGAGCAATTGAGGGAGATGAAAAGCGCACAGGCGAGAGTCTGCCTCATGTACGCCTCGTAAGTATCCGTCGATATTTACGAATGTCGAGAATTGTCCCTGGTGAAAATTTTTCTCATAATTTTCATACGAATTGAAACACTTTTCAGAAATATTGAGAAAATGTACATCTTTTCTTAGAATTTTTCATAAAAATATTGAGAAAATGTACATCTTTTCTTAGAATTTTTCATAAAAATTCTAAAAAAGATGTACATTTTCTCAGTATTTCTGAAAAGTGTTCCAATTCGTATAAAAATTATGAGAAAAATTTTCACCAGGGGTGACAAAATAAAATAAAAAATGTCGAAGAGTAAAGTATAAATTTCTATTCTAAAATAATAAATATAAGAAACAATTATCTATAACCGCCTAATATGTAATAACGTTATCTTACAATTTTTAAATTTTCGATCATTTAACATCAATCTTACATGTGGATCTCGGTTGCTGAGATATTTAAAAGAACTTCTTTGGACGCGTAACAGGAAGAAGGACGCGGAAGTGATCTTCAACGATGCTGCCAATCTGAACATGACCGGCGCCGGTTACGTATGGATCGTCACCGAGCAGGCATTGGACGCGTCGAACGCGCCGGATGGCTTGCTGGGGTTGAAGCTGATCAATGCTACCCAGGAAAAATCGCATATATCCGACAGCCTGTCAGTATAACTACCGTTCGATCCAATTTCCATCACGTTACACATCTACCTTTAGTTTATCTGGAATCGATTCTTTTCTAAATTTATTTAAATATTATACGAATAATTAACGATCAAAGATCTTTCTTTGATCAAAGATCTTTCTTTCAACGATCAAATTTCTTTTATGAGTTAACGGGTCTTACCTCAAAGAAATTTCGAATGGTTCATTGAAAGCTTGTCTTCCCTGCGTTCATTTCTCTGCTTTTATTTCTATTGTTTAGATACGTCCTCGTGTCCGCGTTGCGAGCGATGAATCAGACGGAGAAGATCACCGAGGCGCCGAAAGACTGCAGCGATTCCGGTTCCATATGGGAAACTGGCAAGAGTCTTTTCCAGTACGATCACATTATCATCTCTCATACCTAATTTTCCAAGAAATTCAGAACTTCTTTTTACGAAGCTTCGGCTCTTTGATAGCAGCAGAAGTTCCATAGCATCGTCTTTACCCTTTGTTACTATTTCTTCAGGTATATTCGCAAGCAAGTATTACCGCACGGTTCGACAGGTCGAGTGGCATTTGATGATAACGGGGACCGCATATTCGCCGAGTACAATATAATCAACATCCAGTACACAGGTTTGGATACCAACAAGACGCAGGTGTCCGTTGGCCAGTACTTTTATCCCGCTGTGAGTAGACAATTCGAAATAAGCGAGAGGATCAGTGAGCGGTATTTACAATTAGACGAACGTTATCAGGTCCTTGCGTTAAGTCACAGAACAATTTCGAACGTAATGTTTCTTTGTTGCCGGGTAGAATGGTACCAAGATGAAACTGCGGGTGAATGAATCCAACATCATATGGCCGGGTCGTTTAAAGATCAAACCCGAGGGCTTCATGATACCCACACACCTGAAGGTGCTGACGATCGAGGAGAAGCCATTCGTTTATGTTCGCGAACTGCCCGATACCGAGACCAAGTGTCTGCCTGAGGAGATCGCGTGTCCACACTTCAACATCACGGACGGTGCGTTGCTACTAGTCAACAGGACAATAAAGGCTTGGCTTCAACCAAATTCTGATTATCAAATAATACCTGTGCTATTTTATCAGCTTGGGTAAAATTATTAATTTTCTGTTTAACACATGGAAAGAAAGATTAGAGGTCAATGGGCACCAATTTTTCAATCATGATGTTTGAGACTAGAAGATATAAAATGTAATTCGTTTTTTCTTTTCAACAGATAAACAAATGTTTTGTTGTAAAGGATACTGCGTGGATTTATTAAAGGAGCTGTCGAAAGCAATTAACTTCACGTACAGCTTAGCTCTATCGCCGGATGGCCAGTTTGGCAGCTACGTGATCAAAAACACTTCAGGTAAGCAACTGAATTATTGTATTATATATAAATGTAAAGTAAATTTTTTAAGAAAAAATATTGTAAGTATCCAACGAGCCCATATGAATCCTATTTAGTTTCCAAATTAATTCTTAGGCATCAAAGAATTAATAATTTAAATCTCTACCTTGTGTTTTTTCTTGCTCCTTCCTCGCGTTTTGATATATCAAAAGTCGGAGGGAAGAAAGAATGGACGGGTCTTATTGGCGAGATAGTCAACGAACGGGCGGATATGATCGTCGCACCGTTAACGATCAATCCTGAACGTGCCGAGTTCATCGAGTTCAGCAAGCCGTTCAAATATCAGGGCATCACTATCCTTGAGAAGAAGGTACGTGCCTCTCCGTAATTCCGGAACTGTATAAAATAAAGATGTCGCGGTATATTTTATGTATAAATCAATATGCATATTTTTCTGTGTTCAGCCATCTAGATCGTCTACTCTAGTCTCTTTCTTACAACCGTTCAGCAACACGCTTTGGATCCTCGTGATGGTATCGGTGCACGTAGTGGCGTTGGTTTTGTACCTGCTCGATCGATTTTCACCCTTCGGCAGATTCAAACTAGCCAACACCGACGGCACCGAGGAAGACGCTCTCAATTTATCAAGTGCTATCTGGTTCGCTTGGGGTGTATTATTGAACAGCGGTATAGGAGAGGGTAAAGTATCACTCTTTCATCCCCTTTTCATTTGATCGGACCATCGTACTTGGAGGGAGTGCTAGAAAAGAAAAAATAAATTAAAATTTAAAGTCCAAGTCGAAGAGTCTCTTTAAATTGGCTCTTATGTATTATACCTAGATCTATCGCTTGTCATTTAACTGTTGATCAAATTTTTTATTGTCAATTAAATTCTGTAGGTACCCCACGGAGTTTTTCCGCACGTGTGCTGGGAATGGTGTGGGCCGGATTCGCCATGATCATCGTCGCATCGTACACTGCCAATTTGGCGGCGTTCCTCGTTTTGGAACGACCAAAAACTAAACTCACCGGCATCAACGACGCTCGAGTAAGAACTATTAACTAAATGTTACTTGCCGAAAATGACGCACCGGAAACGAATGCAATGAGGTTCGATATGAATACTTGCGACGTTTGTTTGTAAAGCTCAGAAACACGATGGAGAATTTGACGTGCGCGACGGTGAAGGGATCCGCCGTGGACATGTATTTCAGACGCCAGGTAGAATTGTCCAATATGTACCGTACGATGGAGGCGAATAACTATGACACTGCCGAAGATGCGATTCGCGACATTAAAATTGGGTGAGCATAGACACTTCGATTTTTGGGGTCGTTAATCCTCCGCTCAAGTCGAAAGCCTTGGATTATTAAATTATTAAATGCATATTAATGCATATTATCTATCCTTAAAGTCTCGTTACGCTTCAAACATCTTGAACCTCGTATGTTGCATAAAATAATCAAGGTACGATCTAACGTGTAATCTAATAATTACAACTATTTAATTATTCAACTGTCGCTTAAATATCTTTATCAATATTAATAATCGAGCCGCGATTTAATATATTTTGTCACATGATTACGTGATCACATTGCTATTTTCTCCCCAGGAAGTTAATGGCGTTCATCTGGGATAGCTCGCGACTGGAATTCGAAGCGGCTCAAGATTGCGAATTGGTGACGGCTGGTGAACTATTCGGCCGTTCGGGTTACGGAATCGGTTTGCAAAAAGGATCGCCTTGGGCAGACGCTGTGACATTGGCGATCTTAGACTTCCACGAAAGTGAGTGTGCAACAACTCGATGCAACGCCCTTCATACATTTCCATTTATTTTCCATACGTCAAGATTTGTTACTTCCGTTAATTATGATCCTTGTTATACAATTGCGAACTGTTAATCTGAAACGTTAAAAATTGAGGAATATATCTAGTTTAATTTAATGTTAAGAATTTAATGACATTAATTTATATAATTAAAATAAACATTAATCCCTGGTAACATCTTTCGCAGGTGGTTTCATGGAGAGCCTCGACAATCTGTGGATCTTGCACGGCAACGTGCAACAATGCGAGCAATTTGAAAAAATGCCGAACACCCTCGGCTTGGAAAACATGGCGGGGGTGTTCATCGTCGTCGGCGTCGGTATCGGCGGCGGGGTCGCTCTAATTATAATCGAAATGGCATACAAGAAACACCAGATACGTAAGCAGAGGAAGATGGAACTAGCGAGACACGCGGCCGACAAGTGGCGAGGAATGATTGAGGTAATTTAATTAAATTAATTTAAAGAGGACTTAAATAAATTACATCAAATTAATCGAAGTAATTAAGTTACTACAATCAAAGTTCTCAGATCAGGAGTTCTCATTACTTCGAAGTTACTATTTATTAAGGAATTTCTTAAAGTTATCCTTCAAGAAATCCTCAAAATCTACTTTTGAGATATTTGTAGTCCTTTCTTCGTGAAACTTCAGCGCTCCCAGTCGTAGGACGATATTCATAGTTCGTTCTTACATTTAAGACCATCTTAAGTACACTTTTAAGATGTCATAAACCAATCACAAAACCATATTAACATCTTAAAACATTACTCAAGACAGTCTTGAAATAAAAACGGATTATGAATACCGGCCGTAGACCACGTATCTCGTACACTTTTGCCGTAGACCTTATTGTATTCTATTATTTCGCGTGCAGAAACGGAAGACTCTGCGGGCATCGATAGTCACGCAGCGGAGAATCCAGAGCAACGGCCTGAACGATCCCGCGACGGTGAGCTTGGCGGTCGACACGGTCGCCAGGTCGAACGTGGGCTCGCGCAGCCCAGGTCGAGCCTGGCCTGGTGACAGTGACCTGAGACAACGGCCGATCTCCCGCTCCGACGACATCCGATTGTCGCCCGCCGCCTACACTGCCGATGTGTCGCACCTTATAGTCTAATCTCACGTTGATTTGTAGTTTTTTACCGAATAAGAAACCGATCGCTGCCGATCGTTCCTATAAGTAGATCGATTACAGCACGAGATGAAACTCATCCCGATCTTCTCCTCGCATAGTGAGATATGATCGCGAGATGATCCGCATATAATCGGCGAATAACTGTGGGATATATTTAAGATGATTAATGCTTGTTAGATGTTTATAGAAAATTGTGACGGACTATCTTAAAGATATCTTAAAGATATCTCTGAAATGTATTTATTAAATCGTTGCAGATGAGATGTCATTTGTTTTACGCAAGTGATTTTGAGATAATTTAATTTTCGAGGAAACAAATTGTATGTGATTGAAAAATTACAATGTTTAATAACGTTAGTCACGCAAATTCATGTGAGTATTTTCAATTAACTTATTGTTAAAATGAGAGGAAGTTTTCTTAAAGGCCACTGATTTACTTTATTTGCTACAACGAGAAAGAAACATTATGCTTGTATAATGTATATATATATACATATATATATATTTATTATAGATCTACTGACTTTTTGTCGATTGTAAAGATATGTTTAAATATAACTGATTTGTTTCACATAAAGACTTTCTCTTTAGACTTAAATCTATTAAGATTTCCCCGTGTAAAATTATTAAACTACTTAATTAATACAGTAAATTCTACGAAAACAGGTATTGAAATTATTACATAATGCACATTTCAATTACACACTTTCAACATTTTGGTTTTCTGTCAAAGCTCTGAATATACACTTGTCACGTTTTAAATGTAAAGAGTAGATAACTTATATGTTTCAGAACTATAATCAAACTAGGGGTAGAACGTATAAAAATCTCTCGTTTTATGTCTTCATTGAATACTGCCAAGATATTTTCATCTCAATTGGTGATAAACTATAAACAAGTTTCTTAAATTTCATGAGCATAACTTATTGTTAATCTAATGATGATAGATATGTATTACAAATGACAAGTGGTAGTAGATACCACCTATTTTATATCATTGATACTGGCGTTGGTTCTTATATAAAACTACAACGATTTGATGTAGGACAAGATGACTTAAACCAAATGAATAAAGTAGATGAATGAGAAATGAATACCCAATAATCTTCACGAGTATTCAACTAGCCAGTGACAGAACTAACGATATCCTGCTGTAGGCGAAGGAAGTGAAGGCACAGATGAAGGATATCCTGGTGTTGGCGAGGGATATCCCGGGGTAACCGAAGGATAGCTTGGTGTTACAGAAGGATATCCCGGGGTAACCGAAGGATAGCCTGGTGTTACAGAGGGATATCCCGGGGTAACCGAAGGATAGCCTGGTGTTACAGAGGGATATCCCGGGGTAATCGAAGGATAGCCTGGTGTTACAGAGGGATATCCTGGTGTGAAAGAAGGATAACTCACAATCGGGCCTGCAGGACTTGGTGCACCAGGAATGCAGCAGGAGACGGTAGATTCGCTCGGGTAGTTTTGCTGTTCAATGAATGTTCCGCTGGACGCACTAGCGCTGGCCGAACTTGAAGCGGTCGCGAAACTTGAGCCACCAGCTGGTCCGCTCAACTTTACCACATCAGTTGACGGAATGTTCAAAAAGCCAGTAGAAGAACTGGGAGAAAATGAGGGAGCACCTGCATTTGATGCAGGTGATAATCCAGCGATAGTTCCTTGTTGTCCATACGGTGGTAAATATGTAGGCGCGGGTGTCGATGGTCTTTGAGGATATGTAGGAGGTGGACGTATAGGTTGTGGAGGTGGAGGTGGAGGTTGCGGCCGAGGAGGAGGTAAATATGTGCGGCGTGTAGGAGGAGGAGGAGGTGGAGGGGAAGGAGGTGGTACATATCTAGGTGGAGGAGGAGGAGGAGGAGGAGGAGGAGG
>NJRQ01000300.1:136291-158837 GCA_003063805.1 Aphaenogaster ashmeadi
TTTTTTTACCTTTTTTTAAAAAGGTAATTTTGCTATTATAGGAGGACTATTCTAACTAATGCTTAGTCTTAATTGCCATATTTGCTGTTTACCATATGCCAGAATGGATCCGTGGCTGCTAAGCGCTCGGCGCGTTCGCGAACAATGGCGGTGTTCTCGCGAAGGAATTGCATCAATTTTTGGCATTCATCGGCCCATTTCTCACAAACAACGTTGACGGTATTGTGCCAATGATGATGGATCATTTGCCATGTCAGGCTACCCTCTAACAAACCGGCCGCATAAGCTTGCACGGTGTCCGGATACTTCGATGACGTTTCTATTTCGATGATGGACCATCTGGAATATATTCGTTGTGTTTATTTTAATTAATCCACATTATACATAAAATCTGTGGAATATTCGGATTTTATGTAAGTACGCAAAACGGATGTATGGTTTCTATGGATTTCGATTTACGTCGAAAGATATTTATACGGCTATTTATAGAATTATAAATACAGAACCATCCGAGAAAAGAACTGCTACATTTCTGCCATTGGAGAATCTATACGTATCCAACCGTTTTAATCACACAAAATTAGACTTGCTAAAAATGTGCGACATATATATTTTATAATGTCAATTAATAATGTAAAATAAATCAAAACTACTGCGATTCTTTCCAAATAACTGAGAACGAGAAGATAGAAAATAATTTATTAAACAATTAGGAGTAGTCTGCTTCGGAGTATCTTTGACGACGCCGGGAAAGCAAATATATCTCTACAGAAACGTGACTGTATATTTCCTCTGCTCAGTGACATTGACCTACCCAGATTCAAATATGCCGGTCTTGTAATAGGCACGGGCAGCATTCAATCGCACATCAGCGAGGTCGTTGCCTTGACCCCAAAAGTCGATGCGATATCCTCCCTTGTGATTCCACAATACGGTAGCCGAGTAGGTCCCATCTTTCTCAACACTGCAAAAGTATTACTGTTTAGAAAAATTTTTAAGAAGGCATTTATTTCTTATTTAATATTAATTTTTATTCGTAGCCGATTAGAATCTTTCAGAAGAGAGAAAATTGATGAAGTTAAATTAATCGTATACTCTCTGGTATTAAAATTAAGAAAATTATAAAAAATGAAGTTGATCAGCTTCTGAGAAGCTCGTATGCGTAACAATAAGTGATAATTGCAATCGTTATTGAATTTAATTGCTGTAACTTGTGAATTTCGTTGTTTCAAATCGTTTATAAATTGTTAAATGTCCACTGAATAATATTCTGTAGATTCGTAAAAGTAAAACAGTTAATGCATGCATCGCACGTTGTATTTTATCAGTTATTGTTCGACAATGAATACATTGAAAAATTTGTTCTCAGTGGACTTGACTATTTGCGATTGTTAGGGAAATGAAAAACTCACTGTCCGTATTCACCGAGGATGATGGCGCCGATGCCAAGGAGGGCAACGGCGACGAGGATGTACGTGGAGATGCGCGTCTGCAGCCACGAGGCTCCGACTACCTTCAGCATGGCTCATCGGTAAGCTACACACCTTGATAACGAAAAGAAGAAAATGGCAAAGAGCGTTCTCAACCCATCGATTACCGACGTCTGATTCGCCGCGGGCTTCCTATGGCGCTTCCTCAAGGACCGTCTGTAGCTGCACTTCTCTTCCTGTCCCTGTAACAATTATAGAAATTTGTAGAAACACTTTCTTTCGTAATTCCTTTTCTATCTAACTTTATTCTAACAATAAGTTATATTCTACCTAACTTTAATTCTAACTTGTACCATGTGTAACACAGCTGTGTCAACGTATCAATTCATGAACATTTTTATAGTGTAAACAGGAATGGAATATTTAAGTATCTCTTCCTTTCGATGGTATATTAAAGTATTAGGGTCAGTCAAACGAAAACGGGTCAGACGCCAAAAGGTGTCATTGAAAATTTATTACCTCAAAAGTAATCTCCATAACTGTTAATATACATTTATCCCACTGGGAGACAAGACGGTCAATATATTCCATTCTTGTAGAAGCATGTAGGCTGCTGACGGATCCACAACCTTACCCAGTCGCACACGTCCTCGTCCGATTGAAACCGATGTCCACGAATGTCTCTCTTCAGGTCGCCAAAAATGTGATTTTCAAAGTTGATTAACAGTTATGGAGATTACTTTTGAGATAATAAATTTTCAATGACACTTTTTGGCGTCTGACCCGTTTTCATTTGACTGACCCTAATATATAGAAAATTGTAACATCCTACAATCTAATGCTTCCGCCTTTTTCCACGACTTGTGAAAACAAGGGAGAGTATATAATAACGCGAATGTCTACGCACGTAGACATTCAATTTTCTTGGAAATAATAATAAAAGTCGATTATGTAAAACGGCATTTTGTACGATTTGAAATTCCGGATTTTCACGTTTTGCAACAAGTACTTTCGTCTCATTGAAGTTCGATAATAAGTGCAAATAATTCATGGAGACGATAGGTGATTGTTATCGGATTAGTCACTTGCAAATCGAAGATGAAGGATAAGGCTGGCTCGCTCATTATCGTTTAAGATTAGACTCTCCAGAAGACATCGTCGTGCACTTACTAATTATTTTATCATGCGCTGTTACACACTTGCATAATCGCTTATCTCCACCCGAGATTGCGCTTCTCGCGAAATGTGATAGAGGATAGACATTTTCCACGCTAAAATCGCATACGATTTCAACTTTCAGCTGATTAAGCGGCCGCGTTTGTGCAAGACACGATTGTGCCCAGAAAGCGGTTTTTCTTTTTCCTGGACAGGGCAGTCGCATACGAGACTTAATCTGTTCCTGCTTAATCACGCGAAACAAAAGCTCTTTAAGAAACAATGTGGAACAAAGAATAAGATATCGCAGAAACGAGAATATTCGAAGCGCATCAAGTAACAATCTAAAAATAATAACCAGAAACTTTAATATTCCTAAATCGCCAGTAAAATAATTAACATATAATAAATTGTAAGACCACTTCTATGGCCAGTCAAGTCGTCTAAAAATAATAATTGTCTCACACACATGTGTGTTCTGTCGCAAACGAGACCTCCGCTCTCAAAGCGTCGCGGTTTGCGACTTGCGAAACACTCCGCAAATAGTGGTTTGCGCGTCATCGGGTTTTGTTAACACTTATCGCTTCGTTTCGTGCTGGTGATAATATAAGGACGAGCGATACGATAAATTTGGACGCCAATTAACGTCTTTTTTATCTTTTTTTATCAACCGTGTATCGCGCGATGCGTCCTACGTAATTTTCACATAAAGTAAATTTCCATAAGAAAAGAAGAAGCGGTAGAGCATTATATAATCGGCGAGCAGTGTTAACTCAATTGTCTCATCACAAAGTATAAACAAGTGTGCAAACGTTTCATCGTGAATTGATTTAGCGCGAGGAAAATTTTGTGGAACGTGCCAGTCTTACAGAAGTATTAGCAGATAAGCGATTCGCGTTTCAAAGGCGTTTTTCTTATCAGAAAGGAGTGCTGTACACTTATCACAGTAGCGTATAGAATATTCATTCCTTCCGCCAGTGCGAGCAAAGTTATTCATTTATGTGCGAATTTTTACATATATTATAATAAATAAAATTCTGTGTGCAACCAGATACGAATTCGATACAGAACATCTTATTATCCATTTGTTTAATTCATAAAAAGTTCATCATTCGAGTTTGATCGTCTTCTAATTATTATTGATAAAATAATAATTTTAGATTATAATTTAAAAAACATGAGATCAACTTATGCTAGCCTGTTAGAGATTAATAATTATAAAAGTTACATCTTTATAATATTTTATATATAATCAGCGCATACACGAAAAAAAAATTTGTTAACTTGACTAAATTTTTCAACTAAATAAAATTTCTTCAGTTCAAGTATTTATTTATTTAACTTAAACCTATAATACTTGAACTTTACTTTTCAAATATTTATAAATTTAACTTAAATAAATAAATACTTGAACTGAAGAAATTTTATTTAGTTGAAAAATTTAGTCAAGTTAACAAATTTTTTTTCCGTGTACTTGTACATATGTGTTAATATTCTTCTCTATTTTTTATAAATTAATGTTTTACCGTTTAAAACAAACCAAGTTAATACATGCTTAAGAATATTAATTTGCTCGTTACTGTGAAAGATTTCATTCATCATACTTATATCTAAATCATTGGAACCCTTTCAGTGATCGTCACTGGCAACGAAAAGTTTGCGGTGGTGACCGTGAAGTATCGGAGCCTTCACTTTGCGACGGATAGTGACCTCGTGCACGCCACGTGCATAAAAATGTTACGTAAATATTATACATCGATGCGCGGATGAATTCAAATGCTTTCGACATCACGGAAATGCAGGAACACGCGTGAATCCCGGAAAAGCAACGTGAGGGAAAACTGAAGATTGTAATAAGATTATAATAAGATTGTAAAACAAAAATTATTCTAACAAAGAAAATTAATCAAAAATCGACAAAATTTTGTTATCTACATTTCACACACACACTACATTTTACATTTTTAATATCTTTCGATATATTATCATTCGATTTTCAAATTAAAATTATTATTTATAATTGACAAAACAATTAGTCGACTAACAAATATTTCGAGTCGAGAGAAACAGATGACGCATTCTTCATAAAAAAATCTTCCAGCTGTCGGAATTGGAGGAACTAGAGAAAGTTCGTCGCTCATCATAGAAATATTGCAATGCCAAAATGCTCCATCGTTAAACGATCATTCTTCACAATCTATTATTTCATTTTTCTCTCATATAACTGTAGAAAAGTATATTTCGCTTTGATTTTCTCCAAAGATTACTTTCGCGCGGGAATCTCATCTTTACAGGATCTCGTCGATTTCGCCACGTGATGGAAACCCACGTGGCTTTCGCATGACTCATTCGCTCACTCACCCTGGATGAAATTTGGCAGTCTGAATTGCAGCGCGTCGTACACAGGTAACGGATGGGTCATCGGGCACGGATTACATTCCTCGCGCGTATGTGTGGTCTACGTGTGCTCTGGACTGGTTGCTCCGACACTCCAATCCAAACGCGAAGGCTCGTCTCTCCCGACTGTCGACGGACTCGACGCCAGCTGGCCGTCAGTATTTCCACTTCCCTTCTTCTCCGTCCTGTCGTCATCATCAATTCACCGTGCCCCACTATAGCCGTGTCGTTGGGCTGCGTCAGCGTCCTGACATTGAAGTCGAAGCGATGACTAAAGTTGAAGTATGGAGAGTATAAGAAAGATGGCTGAATACATCCGTAGGAGCCACATGAATCCTGAGGAACTTCGGCCGACCACTGATTTCAATCCAAGCACAATTGAGAAATATACCTGAAAAATGACGAAAGGAGATGTAGTGATCTAAATAACTTTTTAAATTTCACAATAATGTTTGCATCGAAGCAGTAGAATGCAATTAATGTTAGGAGGAACTTGAGTTCAAGTATATACTGCAATAACTCCAAGAAGAGCCTATCTTCGCAATAATAAAGATTAAAGAAATTATAAATATCAAATCTAAATTTTTCATTAATTTAATTTTTCTCACTGTCGTTTGTAAATATTTTCGATACTTTCTGACATAAAACATAAAGTATTTTATGTATGTATTAATTTTTCAATAATAGTATCTTAATACTTTTACATAGAAGACTATAAAGTTAGATTATAAAATCTCTAATTGACTATGCGATGTGGTAGAAACGAATTTCCTTTAATTTATTTCAATATATCTATTATCCATAGAAGTTGCGGAATACAAGAAATGATATATTTATCACTGATTTCAGGGATCGGATCGAATTTCTTTCAGCTCCAGCTTAAGAAGCTCCAATTTAATTTTTAAAACATAAGTTGTTTACTACGAGCGACAGTTTTACGAGTCATGATTGATTCTAATTGAGAGCCTTAATCGTTGAGCGAGAACAGCTATTTCGCTGTAGGCACTTCAGTGTCATAACGAAGCGATTATCAACGATAAAGTATAAAATATTTAAAGCACAGGTTCTATCGATCGCACTAAAAAGTTTCAAGTTTCTTCTAAATAATCGTCCATTCCAAATGTAGCGTTTTGTAAAATCTATACAAATTATATTTCGCAAGAGTTGAAACATATTTTTGGGAAAGAATCATGCTATTTTAATAGATTATCACAAAGTGCTTATTTTGTAAGTATTTCGTGATACTAAAATTTTCAAAATATATTTCTCGTGTGAAACAATTTAAAGATAAGCGTTTTAGTATGTGAGAGTTTGCACGTTTCATTGATTGCTTGTGCTAATGCGTAAGCAATTGTAACGCTGATTAGAGTGAAAAATGCGGCTAAAAATAATTCACATACCTCACGATCGACATTCTTAAAATTCTTTTCCCTCGCATGAATTGTTTCCGTTAATAACGCATAATAAAGAGCCTCGGCCGCAATAAGTCTCGCGGAATGTCTTGATTGCAGTCTAGTCGTAAGGCACGCTCCACAAATGGAATGCAATATAAGTTCCTCGGAATATATTCGTATATGAAAACGTTCTCCTTATCGCTCCACATAGGATATCCTAAGAGACCCTCGATCTTAATTCTAATCGCAGATTCTTCGATCGATATGAAATTAATTTTTCTTTATTTGTGTTTGTATTTAAAAGTAGAATATAGGAAACGACAAATTTGTTTTTAGAACGGAAATTAATATTTATTTTATTATTATTAATATTTATTTAGTGTAAATCTTTGAGTGACAAAAAGTATAGTTACTAATAATTTATAAATAATTAAACGAAAATGTCAAAATATTTGCTGCTTTCAAATTATATGCGATTAAAAATTGAAGATTTTTCTTGTAAACTATTTCGAAAGATTTTCCAGAAGTTTTTAAGACGCCCGATATATACAAAATACGATCTAAATTGGCAATCTATGATAATTAATTCCCTTCTCTTTTTATCAATCAAGTTATCAGAAATTGTCATCATCTTTCTAATCAACCTAAAATGAGATTACGTTAATGTAAATTAATTTTATTCTGAATAAAAACTTTATCTTTCTGAATTATTTGCATTTAATATTTTGAAATATTTGCATTATAAATTACAGCAATTTACAATCTTTAAAACAAAAACGGATCAAAGCTCATAATTACATTCCGAACAATTCAACAAAATTAAGTCACCTCGAAAAAAACGCGAGAATGTTTGATATGTTCTTCTCTATTGTACTGCAATATATCTGTAAAAAATAATTTATATTAAATAAATTAAATTGTCTTATTATTTTTTTAAAGAATAGAAATACAAATATTTAATATTTAATATTTAATATTTAAATATCCTGTAATAAAAAAACAAAATTTAAATTAGATCAAAAGTTGAATTAATATTCACATTTATTTCTTGGACGGCTTAAAAAAAATGGGGATCGTATAAACGACCTTCAATAAAGTGCGAGGGGGTGTCCGATCTGCGAGCCAACTCCCTCGAGCTTGCGCATCCTGCGTCGTTCCGCAAGCGCGGAATCCTGCGAGATACGAAAGTTCGCAGTAAGAACCGTCAGTGCCGATCCATCCTTTGCGGACTCCGTGACACAATTCTGTAAACCTTGTAAACGACGTTCAAGAAATCAGGATAAATTCAGTATAAAATCCAAGTTAACAAAAATCCAAATCGGAGAAGAAGCTCGGCGAGTTTACTCGCTGGATCGCTTCGTAGGGAGATTTAAAAAGGATTTGATCCCGAAGAAGATGATATTGTTTCTGTTGGTCGCTCTCGCGAGCATCCACTCGAGTTGGTCTCGAAGCGATTCCTCGATCGGTGAAAATGTGGCTGGAGACGCGGTGCATACCGTTCCGCTCGGCTCGGAGGCGACTTTCCACTGGAGGTGTGATTTCGAACAAAATCGTTCGCCATTGTAATCGCCTGTCTAATCGCAGAAAAGGATACACAGTAAACCCTCGTTAACACGAACTCGAAGGGACCGGGATTTGAGTTCGTGTTAACCGGGTGTTCGGGTGTTAACCGAGGAAATCTTGCCCTGTACAACTCTGCCGGGACCCAAATTTGAGTTCGGGTTAACCGAATGTTCGTGCTAACCGGGTTCGCGATAACGAGGGTTTACTGTAATTTTAATTGTTTTAGAACTTGTGCATAAACTGTCTATGGTTTTCAGAGTGGATCTAATGAACAAGCAGGTAATCGTGGAGGTTCATTACGTCGGCAACGACAGCAGCTGGTTCGCGATCGGCTTTTCCGACTATGGAGAATTAAAACCGGCCGATTACTGCGTTCTATGGGCTGACTGGCACCTACAAATTCATCTTCAAGTGAGATATTCAATGATGTGAAGTATTAAATCGTTATATGTGAAAGATTGATTTTATCCCTGCCAATAATCGGCAGGACTCGTGGGCGGATGTCGACGGGAAATTACACCTGGACACCCAGCAGGACTGCGAGAGCTTTGCGTGGAGAAGACGAGGTAATATCACGAAATTCACATTCTCCCGCAAATTCGATACTTGCGACGAGCATGATTACATCATTGAGGTGAGTATAAGTTACATATATTTATGTATACTTGCAAAAATTTCATAAAAGTCGAAACGTCTAAAAGAATCGTGTCACTTTAACATAACGAGTAATAATCATCGGAAGATTGAAAGAATCAAAGTTTCAGAGTTAAACGTTTTATGTAAGAATTTTATGTAAACGAGATAAACCTTAAAACATTTGAGCCTTCGATCTAAATGTTTTGAAGAAGGCCTTTATTCAAGAATTAAATCATAACAAGTTGGAACGAAATGTCCGTTTTTAGAGAGGCACTACGCACCTGGTGTGGCTCCGCGGTCGTGGACCGCTGTCCTCTTTGGCCGGCCTCGAGATATCGGACGCGAAAGCATCGGGTATGTCCCGTACGGAGTTGCACAGAGTGTCCCATAAAAAGCCCAAGTTCCCTGCGAATGCCTGGCAGCTCGAGTTACTCGCCCATCGGGTTCAAGTGCCGAAGGAGGAAACCACCTATTGGTGTCGTGTGCATAAGTTGCCATCAGTATTGAGACAGAAGTACGTATTAGAGATGCAGGAAATTGGTGAAATCTGCATCATTGATATTTTTTATTTTATTCGGAGTTTTTTAGTAAATTCGAAACCATTTAGATCTTTCATCAATGCTTTTATCCATTGGATACTTTACTCCGAAGACTTAATAAATATAAACATATAAAGAGAAATAAAAAGAGAAATATATTGACTGGCAGGCATCATATCCTACAATTTGGCCCCGCTATTCAAGCGGGCAACGAACATCTTGTACATCACATGGAAGTCTTTCATTGCGCCGGACCCGTGGATCTAGAAGTGCCAATGTACGATGGGCCCTGTGACGGAGCAGATAGACCCGAAAAAACGCAGGTAATTGTCTTCTCGTGAAACGGTGCCTACAGCAAATATCGCATTTGTTAATAATTAGGAAATTTTCACTCGTCTGACGCCGTTAAAATTAAGAGTTTAAACTACTTCGAACATCTTTTGCTATTAAAATAAGAGAGTAGCTCTTTTTCACATTTTCTGATTTAAATTGCTAATCTATATGTTTTCAATTACAAAATATACCGTTGATTTTTAATAAAAAGGCATTGGGTGCTCTTTCTTGAGAATAAAATTCGTGTCTTCGATAGTAACTTTCAAATCTAGCTCAGTGATACTCATTTTGGACTACCCAGATCTGTAAGAAAGTGTTGGCGGCATGGGCGATGGGTGCTGATGCGTTTGTATATCCGGAAGAAGCCGGTCTATCCATCGGCGGGGCCGAATTCAATCCGCATGTCATGTTGGAGGTACATTATAATAATCCTGAGCTGCATCAGGGCGTCATCGACTCCTCCGGAATTCGATTTGTTCTCACCAAGACTCTCAGAAAGTACGACGCCGGTGTAATCGAGCTCGGTCTCGAGTACACCGATAAGATGGCTATACCTCCGCAACAGGTAAAAAATTCAATTGATTGTAATTTTTGAAAAATTTCTCGACATGAGCTCATGCTGACGCATATAAAATAATAAATCTAAATAGCAAAGTTCGCATTACATTTATATAAATAATTTTTATATAAAAATTATTATATAAGTAATATTATATAAATATATATAATATTATATATATAATATAATAATAATATATATATAATATTATATATATATATATATAATATATAAATGTATAAATAATTATTTAATTATATTAATATGGTTGATACGTATAGTAATTAATAGAATACCATCTCTTGCCAGTTAGATCGACTTACAATTTATTACATATAATTATATTAATAATTATTTATTATTATTTATATATTATAAAAATATATATAAATAATTTTTATATAAAAAATTTTATGTAAAAATTATTTATATTTATATATAAAAAATTATTTATATATAAATTTTTATATAAAAATTATTTAAATAAATATACATACTTATGATTTCATACAGAAGTGTTAACTGGATTAAATTTATTTGGAACTCATTCATTTAATTTATCTCGAAAGTATGCGACTCTGCAAATCTTTTCTTAAAAAAGAAATGGATTTTTGAATCTGCAATCTTGAAATTTAGTAAAATCGGATCTCGTTTATTTTTTCAGGAAGCCTTTACGCTATCCGGTCACTGCATAGCGGAGTGCACCGGAGTCGGATTGCCTCAAAGTGGCATTCGCATTTTCGGCTCTCAGCTGCACACGCATCTGACGGGTACCGAAGTCATTACCCGTCATGTGAGGGACGGCGAGGAGTTACCACCGTTGAACTACGATAATCATTACTCCACTCATTTCCAGGAGATCAGACTACTGCCGAAACCGGTGACCATTTTGCCTGTAAGAAAATTAGCTAGAGCAAACGAATATATAGAAATTAGAAATACAGCAGATAATAAATGAGAGTGAATAAATTAAATAGTTTATTGTTATCAAACATCAAATATTGAAGATAATAATAATAAAAAATAAATGAGTATCTTTGTTATCAGAAGTAAAATAATTTGCAGGGAGATTCCCTGATAACTACATGCACTTACAACACTATGAAAAGAGATAACGTGACACTCGGCGGCTTCGCTATATCGGATGAGATGTGCGTTAATTACATTCATTACTATCCCAACGCGCAATTAGAGGTAAACTAAATTCATTAGTAAAATAAAAAAATAATCAAATAAGTAAATTAATTGATTCGTATGGATTTATTATTAAAAAATATATATTTGTGTAACTAATTTCCGTAGTAATTCCATGTTACTTATATACAATTAGGTGTGCAAGAGTGCCATAAGCGATGATGCTCTGCGGACGTACTTCCGCTATATGCGAGAATGGGAAAGTCAAGGGACCAGCACGGAAAAGGGCATCTCGTCGAATTATAAAAGCATCGAGTGGACTAAAGTCCGCGTGGAAGCTCTTCACGATCTCTATGAAGCTGCGCCTTTAGGTACGCAATCGATAGTTAAAAATGATGCATATCTTCGGTTCTTGTTGATTTATAATTGCTTTTTTTCTAGCAATTTTTGATGATTTTATTTTTAATTTTAATTTAATGTGGCGGTATAGGAAGAAATATTTTTAATTATTAACGACAAATTATTTTTAATACATCTGTATCTCTACAATAATCTTCAATCCCTGTATTATAACATTCTTTGTCCCTTCTCTCTTGTAATCAATCCTTAATTGGTTTATCAGGGATGCAGTGTAACAGCTCCGATGGCTCTCGATTACCTGGCTTGTGGGACAACATCGCGGCGACACCCGTCAGATTACCTTTGTCACCGCCAGCAAGAGATTGCTTGGGGTCTTCAATCCAGCGAGAGATCTCGGATCAGATGTGAATAACGATTGATTTAAGAATATAATTTATTAAAAATTCAAGTTATTCGACCATACCGTAAATATTGTGAATATTTCAAGGGAACAAACAAGTAATTAAAATTCTAATCCAGAGCATATCAAATTTAGCGTTACCTGTTGCTTCTTTGAAATCTTCTCTGAAATCGCGACGTTTACTCTTAAACTTGGCAGTGCTTCCTTTGATACGACACAATACTCGATTGTTAGATGTTTATGAAAGCATTCCATAAAACTGAAACTTGACCGACGACGTCTCATCGAAGCAAGATGTAAAAAGAACCAAAGAACCGATCGATGTAAAAGTTTATAAACCTTCAGTATATTTATCCACTTTAAGTGTTTCTTCACTTTTTGGCAGTACAGTACGCATTTCGCTGCGAACAAGCTAGCTTGATCAAATCTTGTAACAAATAGTTGTGACGATAATTGTCTCATAATATATATAATATATATAATATGTAGAGTAATAATAATATTAATAATAACACAAATAATAATCGAGGAAACTCGTTTTTACACTTCGTATCAATGTACAAAAAAGGCGGACGTTCCTTAAAAAACGACGATATCAAAATTAATCTTACAATTAGTATATGCGGTATTTCTTTTTACGGTATAATACATACACGGGGAAAGGGAGATAATACACGCATACAAACAAACAAGCACAAACACGCACGCGGTTGCCTTCATACGCACGAGATACGATAGTTGCCTACTTTGTTCGAGCATAAACAATTTAATACTTCTTATATGTCTTCGTTTTTATCGAACACTCTCGTCAGACTTGGCTCTTTTTTTTTCATTTTTTAAATGTAATTTGCAAACTTTGTAGACGGCCTGATATAATACGCAAGACACACTCTGTATCGAGTTCCGTTAACTTGTATCACCAAACTCGCGTGTTTGTGTTTTGTCTCTCGTTATCGACTACAGTATATTTTTCTATTGCGTAGAGCGTTCCAAAAATCATGACATGTTAATTAAATCAGCGGTATTTTGTAAAAAAAAGAAAAGAACTTTAAAACATACATATAAATCTTTTCTCGCGCAGCACTTTCTTTTCAAGAAAATTAATTTTGAAGATCGAGAAAAGAGAGAAAAAAACATTTGCATTACTGAAAATTTATTGATTTAAAAATAGGTTTTCTCGGTGGAAGTCTTTCGTAAAAAAAAATTATTTTGCACTTTAAATTTTTTCCGTAAAAAATTGCATTTTTCTTGTGTAAACCACGATTTTCGAAACACTCTACACACATGGGAACGTACCTTTCTCTTTGGCGTCTCATTAAGCTGCACATATTTAAACGGTAATAAAAAAGATTCACGTTTGTCGAAATTACGGTCGAAAAATACCATTTTGACGGAATAAGGAGGGCTTCTCTCTTGCAGTCTCGTATGTCATTTTGGGCCAAAACTCTGAGCTTCTTTTTCGCTCTGCCGAATTCGATTCTTCATAGAGAACTCGAGCGAATGGAATGGACGATTATTACATTACACGTGTATAACAGATTTTTGCACATTGTGAGGAACGTCGTTCCCTGAATTCCGCAGAATCTCCAAGGAAGAACAAACCACTCTCTCTTTCTCTCCCTCTCTCTCTTTCTTTCTCTCCTGAATGTTGTAATGTTTCTGCGAGATGTACGCTATTGTATGAGTACACGAGAGTACAGTATCCATATTACTTAGGGCGACAGGTTGCTTCCTGCAACGGATATACAAAAGGGCTCGTATAAAAAGATTTAGATTCTCTGCTAGGAACACACGTCATGTGAAAAAGTACTTATTTTCTAGAGCACAAACGCGCCAAATTGCATATCCAGTACACAAATTTCAGGCTTTAAAAACTTCGATATCAGACGTTATACAAAACGTATTTTACCTTCTTAGATTCTCCCTTAAAAGACTTACTCTTTAACGAATCTCTCCCCTTTTTCTATAAATTTTTGGATAATTTTAATATACAAAGATAATATAACATTTTTACCAATTTGTTTTGACTTATCTAATCCTTTCTTTGGCCAATTTCTCACCTGAAATTTCTGCACCATTTCACGCTTTTCTTTATCTCGAAAATCTCATTTCAGGAAAGAATCTCATTAATTTGATTGCGCGCGAGCAACATTGTCACGCTCAGACAATATGAAGTAGAAAATATATTATGAACCTCAAAAGTAAAAAGATATATGTATATATATATTATTATTAATATTACGCTTTATATACGTTCTATAAGAGCAGCTCGGGTACATTACTTTGCACGCGTATGGAGTTACAGGAGTTTCATCCCCGTGTGGAGAATTTCATCAAAGCCATTCTATATTCGCTTTAATATAGTTCCAGGATCTTTACCTCAGGATCGCGAAAAGAAATACGTCGTGCGAAACTAATGTCTACAAAAGAGACTAACGATGCGAATGGATTATTGTACCAGCGCGCAATACAAAAAGACATCTGACAGGTGTTTGAAGGACGGAGATTGGCGATTGTTTTCTTGATTTAATTAATTAAATGTATTAATCAAAAAAATAAAAATAAAAGTTCAGTCATTTCGTTGAAATTCGATAAACTCTATATTGTATCTAATGCAAAAAAGTTTTAATTAAATTAAAAGCTTCTGACTTCGTTCATGTAGAAGATTATACATCCTTGTTTGCAATACAATGCAATTATTCATTCCGTTAAGTTAAATCGTCGATGTAATACATTATGGCATATAGCAAAAACAAAAATTGCGTTTTTGAAGTTCAATAAGTGGATTGATTATAAGATTAAGCATAATGATATCGATGAGTTACCAGACTGTTCTTCAGACACCGTTACATCGTCTTTTCGGCGTTTGCTTCGTCAGGAAGAAAGTGGTCGCGTTCCCGTTGCCGATTGCCTATCTCAAATCGAACGGAAACGTTAATCGCGTTCAGGATCAGGGGACTTTGTCGACTAGAGAGATTGATTGTTCTGTTGCATATGTAACTGCAGGAAGCAGTAGAGAATACCGGCTTGTGCCATCACGTCGACGGTGCCGGCAGCGAGGGGATCGCGGCTCTTAGCATCGCTGCGCGAGTTACTGGTGCCGGGTCGCAGCAATGTGGGCCCGAACACTGTGGCTAGATTGTGCAGTGACATCTTGTTCTGTGCCTCGTGCTTGTTCACACGGGCCAAGTGCGCCAACAAGAAGTCGATCACCGCTTTGTTGACGGCAGGCAGACCCTCGTAGACGCGGCGCAGGGCGGCGCCCCGCGATAGATCGCCCGTTTGGAAGGCCTCCAGGAATGCCGGGTAAAGGGCGTCGGTGAACAGTGCCTCCGGCATCTCGCGCAGATACAGCTTTAACACGCCCGTCACCGAGTGCACGTCCACCTGCATCCACGTTCGGAGACAGAGAGTCAGTAATAAGAGAACATTCTGTTGCTCGACGTTTATTACCGACATAAAAAAGGCTAGAAATGTAAACATACCTCTTTAAGTAGCTGCTCCGCTTCGTACGAATTGCTCTCGAACGACTTGCGTAGCCTCGCCACATCGGACGCTGAACCAGAAACGCGATACAGACCCACCTCGCCGACGCCTCGTCTCTCCACCTCTCGTACGCATGCCGTTATTATGAAAGGTACGTCGCGTTTCTCTCGTCTGCAAAAAATTATATTAATTACTAACAGTTCCAATTAAAAACATCTTAAAATATTTCATAATTAAATCGAAAAATTCAGAGAAACTTTATATTAAAAAAGAAATAAGAAACTTTCTGTTCATTTCAATTGCGGATTCTTGAATATCTAGAGTTAATTTCTCCTAATTAAAAATTCAATGAAGGAAAGAGAGAAAAGTCAATTGACTTTTTAATTTTTTAACTATTCCAATTCGAATAACATTGCGCGTACTTGCAGACTTGTTGAATCTTGGCACCGAATAAGCCCTGTGGCTTGGCTGATGGCACTCGCCTTAGAGTGACCTCGCTGGGAACGAAACGCAGTGCTACATCCAACGTCGCAGGTCCCAGGTTTAATGACCTCTCCACCTGATCAGATTGCAGCCAAGATCTGCTCAATCGCTGTATGCATTTGCCTCGCAATACTGAACGTGTGCCGCATTCCTCGTACAATAAGATCCTAACATTCTGACTTCCCTCCAACTCTACCACAAAAGTCTCACCTGTATCCAAAAAAGAAAATTTAATTGAAGTAGGAAATTTCAATACATTATCGTAATATAAAGAATTTCAATTTTAAAGCAAAATTGCTTATATTTAGTAAGATTATAGATCAATATCAAGTAGAGTCTGTAAAACAGAAGCGTAGAAGATTTCTTACCCCAAATCGGAGCTTGGCCTCTGGCGACGCGACTTCGCGCTCTCTTGAAGTAATGTCCATAGCTGTCGACTTCCACGATGAGATAAAGATCACCCACTCTGTCTAAACCTGGCGGAGTTAAACCGAGCAGCGTCAGATGAAGATCACCCAGTAGCAAGCTCTCGTCACGTCCTGATCTCAACAAATAGCTGCCCATGTCGGTTTGTAGATATGTCCGACAGGCGGTGACCCAAGCTTGCAGTTCGTACATCGACAATGGCAGCTGCCCTGGAGGCTGTCCACCCTATAAAGTACCAGCAACGTCAATTTTTCAATCAAACATAGCATAACAGACAGTTGTATAATCAATGAGAAGCTCAATGACCTGTTGTAACGCCTCTACCGCTTCTACCCATTGGGAGCGCTCAAACTCACTGGACAGGAAGAAGGTGTAAGAATTCTGTATTCGATTTTGCTGATTTTTTTGTGCAACACGCAGGACTAAGTTCGGCGAGGCTAATACCAGCTGAGCCTCGAGTTCGGCGAGTTTCTTGCGATTCTTCTCCGAGCCTCTGCCGCCCAGTCGGATCCGTTTCTCGTCGTTTCGTTCTTCCCACAGTATTTGATCGCGTACTGTACACGCTTGCGACCTGTCCCAATAATTTTCAAGTTATTTGTAATTTAACCAGAGGTTAGATTAATAAAAAAAACATTTGTTCGACTTTTTTATTAATATAATTTGTTAGTGTATTACTATTTATTTTAATGACTAATGATTGTTTATTTTGATAACCTGCTAACTTTATAACGCTGTACTTTAAAATTAACACTTATGACTAATCTGATAGCATAGTTTTTACAATATAATTGATAAAGTACTCTTCATTATTAATAATAGATATCGCGACCGATTATAAGCGTTTTGTTGACTTACCTTAAAGCTACCACATTAGCGGGGCTGGCTTCGCGCGGCTCTATGCCGTCTTCCGTAACAGTAGCTTCCGCTACCGGCACGTACCACTTTAATTCGAACGTGAACTTATCCCTGCCGGACGCTTTGTACTTCGCACAGGCAATCACGTCGTTAAAGAGAAAGAGATGCCTCAGTTTCCTGTGACCGTCCGAGAGCTCGACTACAAACGAATTCTTCACCAATCTTCGTTGAGCTCTGTCGTGACTCTGGGTAAAATAGATATAAGATATGGTACAAAAAACCCAATCATATGTTATATAAAATAAGATAAAATGACATATGTGTATACATATATTGGGTGCGCAACTAAGTTTCCGCTGTTTTTTTTTCTTCCTTGCTTTTGAACCATTCCCAATGCATGTAAACGTTTGAAAATGGCTTGTCGAGTCACTCCTAATGACTCAGCAAGTTCATGTTGTGTTTGGCACAAATCTTCATCGAGTAATGCCTCCAACTCTTCATCTTCGAACGATTTCGGCCTTCCAGAGCGATCCTTGTCTTCACGTCGAAATCACCGTCTTTAAAGCATCTAAACAAATCACGGCACGTTGTTTCACTAATACAAGCTTCACCATAAGTTTCTACAAGAATTCGACGCGCTTCAGCCGCAGATTTTTTCGAATTGAAGCAAAAAAGTAAAACTTCCCGCAAATGACGCCTATTTGGCTCAAAAACCGACATTTTTAGGCGAAAACAATTTTTTGTGCGGATACAAATTCACGAATATTTTGATGTGGTATTATTGACAATGTCTGAACTTTACGTATGACGTTTCTCATCTGGCAATTTTGACCAGCATTTACCACTGGAGCCATCTTTTGGGAAACAGCGGGAACTTAGTTGCGCACCCAAATATATTGCAGGGCAATTTACGCGAATCGTACCGGAAACATAGACTTCGTCTGAATGATATTGAATTCATCTAGGAAGTTCCTGGTCATGGCAAGAGCTTCTGATAAAGGCGCATGATCTGCATGATTGACTGGCGTATGCTTGAGAAGATCCTAGAAGTCATTGAACAAGAAAATTATCGCTATGAAATTCAAGATAAGATAAAGAGATTGTAACGTAATGAAGCCTATTCCAGATCTAAAGTAGTAATCTATTATCATGATTTTATCAATTGTAAAAAAAATCGTAGTCTATTGTATATACTGCTACATTATACATACTGTAGATATGTATGTGGCGAGGTACTTACGTGTAAAACTAAAGCGTTCTTTTGCACTCGAGCAACTGGCTTATGTAACAAATCTTCTAGAGACAAACCCGGGCCTTTTGGAAAACCCCTGAGTCTTATATCTCTAGTGATCTCTCCGAATTGAGTAGAATGGGCGGAGCATCGTCGCACGGTATCGGTCGCGCGAGCGTAATTGTGCAAAAACGCACCATATAATCCTATATTACTGGCCATAATCTAAAACAACGTGACGTTATGACTTCCAACTATTTTACTCGTCTTGTTTAACATTCTATCAAATTATAACAACCTTAAATTGTTCTCCTATAGTAGTCTTACTGTCCCACTTTTCCGCCTTCTTTCGAAGACCGTCCAGAAACGACTGATGCAGAGTATGCAGTTCCGGGATCTTGTAGAACATCGTGCCAAATTCCTCTTCCGAAATGACCGGTTGAGATGTCGTTAAAGTTGCCCTAATAGCTTTCATATACTGCAAAGACAGGAAAACATTGTGAATAAACTCTTACAAGAATTTCAAATGTCAAATAACATACTTGTAACATCACAGTTAAGCACTCCACATATACAGCCTCGCTCTCCACTACAGAGTTCACGATACACTTGACCATCGATGTCCTGTCGTCCTCGCGCTCCTTGCTCTTTTCTTGTCTGCGCGGTGTTGTCGGGGTCGGTGATTCCAAGCTACCCTCGCTCAAACTCAACGGTTCGGCGTCGCTGCTGCCGGTTTCGTTATCCGTGCTGAGAGCACGCAGCAAGATCGGAGGCGCCGGACTGGCACCCTCCTCGTCTTCACTGTCCATCGCCGCTCTGTGTCTGAAAGTAATGCACACGATCGTACGCATTCCACACCTTAACTCGGGAGTACTCGCGTCAATTGAACTAGTAAATGTATTTAAAAAACTATGTAACCAAAGCGCCGTACTCCGCGTAGTTAAGTTTCAATGTGCTCTAATTAAAGCAAGAGAAACGACTTACTGTATAAAATAATCGATGTTGACATAATTACTCTGATTGCCCGGCGAGTCTGGCAGCGAGGGTGGTCTTCGAGTTGCCGCCTTACTACCATTGTTGCTATTGACGGTGGGAACGCGCGCGTCAATGTAAACATATTCCCCAGTTTGGTCCAAGGCTACTGAATCATAATAAGGTTCCTCCTCCGATGCCTCTGCGTCGCCATCTTCGCCATCTTCGTTGATAGCTTTTTCTAAGTCTATTTAGTAAATAAATAGTAATCGTTATTTTTTAGATTTTGTATATATTACAAAATAATTTATAGTGTATATAAAATGAATGTAAAATTGTTTTTATAAAGCTTTAAAAACAAATCAAATTATTAACTTTCAAAATCGCTTGCATAAAATGGTAAGATTAAAATTCTTTCTTTGTAAATCCCATTTTAAATTTTACTTCTTTACATAGTCATATAGATTACATAGTTATGAAAGATTAATAAAAAAAGATTTATACATAAGAGAAAGTACCTTTCTCATCCTCTTCCTTGAGAGACTCCTCGTTTTTGTCTTTCTTTGAACTCCCGGTGACTTCGATCACTGTAACGTAATTACTTGGCACATCTGGATCACTGTTTCTTCTAAGTTCAGGCACTTTCTCGGGACTCCTCGGTATCTCGCTCTTGGGTCGCTTGCCAGCTGTGCCGAGAGTCGAGCTTAATTCGGACACGCACTTGTCTTGAAACTTGCTGATGTCTTCCCGTTCCGTCAAAGTAGGAGCGGACGGTCCGACGTTCTGAGAACTCGGCGAGTTCGAAGGGTCCGCCAAGCTGTTTTCCGATACTTGAGAATCCTGTTGAGACTGCGTTTCCGTCGCTGCTTCCTGTTTATTTTCAAATGTATTCGTATTCACACTGGTATTGTTAGCCAGCTGCTTGTGTCGCTCGACATCAGCCAGTAATCTCTCTAAATACTCCACATAAAACTCTTCCTTTTCGAGTTCTTCTCTCAAAGCTGTCACCTGTAAAAAAAGAATATACATCACGTGCTTTGATGTATTATTCAAAAGATTTCTATTATTATTTTACAGAAAATAAATTCCGCATATTTTTAAATTAATTCTTTTATATTTTAGAAGATTATTTCTTTTATGGAAAAGTATATTTTATTAGGCTATATTTAAATACATTTTAATTAAAAAAACAATTGCTATAAACTTATATAATTTCCTGTCATTTTAAATAATATTTTTTTATTAAAACTCGAATAAAAATCGATTAATGCCATAAACTTTTAGCGTGACCTAATGTAATAACTGTAATCAACTTCTTTTCGGTGTTCAGATAACACAACAGAGATAACTCCGCAATGATTCACAAGCGGCAGTTGCAAGCAGGAAGTTAATGTTTACTATTCTCTCCTCTTTCGTTTATTCGTATTTCGTTATTCAAATATCGGTTTATCAGGATCTCATTGTAAATGTTAAAAAGAATGGTAATTCACTGGTACTCGTAATGTCACAAGTGCTCTGTCACTGACACAGGTTTCAAACAATTAATTCGATGAGTCATCAAGTCACCGTGAACACGGTGTTAATTGAATTATACATGACTAAGTTTTTATTAAGTGGAGAAATGAAATTCTCCTCGCTGCCTTTCCTCCTCCACACATTAGCGTTCAACTGGTGTTTCCTCATAAAATTCTTCGCTATCTACTCGAGCTGTGTACACGCGTACAAGCTCTGATCTGACTAATAAATACCTGGTAAACATTGCGACACTTCACTACAGTCACAACCCATTCGTTACGCAAGGTTGCATCCTCAAACGCACAATCTACAATCGCCCATGCTACTACTTTCGGAAATTCATTCCCAATTCTCCCGGGAACCTGATTAAAGACTCGCCGAGAAAAATACTCGGCCTACTCCGGCCTACATGATGAGTCATCGGGGGCCCCTCCAGGATGTCAATTAAACGAAATAAAACCTCCTCTTTCGCGCACACGAATACAGGCGTGTACACAGATCGCTCACACGTGACTAATAAACGCTTGGCGGATACATTGCGACACTATCACCAGCCACGACGCAAGTTTCATCCCTCATTTCATACATCCTTACTCCTCTCTCTCTCTCTCACACCGTCACGATTATCCGTCAGGGCACACCTGCAATCCTCGCCGTGTGACTCGTCAGTAAGAATTAGCAACTTCGATCTATCGTCGACGCGAACGTTCCCTCCCGTCGGAGACCCGAGGGGGAGAATCGTCTCAGCGTTCGGACTCACCTTCTGCTTGTGCTTGACCAGGTTCGCTCTGACATCCTCCTCCCAGGCGGCCGGCAAGGCGCTGTCCGGGAACCGCTGCACCCAGACACGCTGGAAGTCCCCGAACACGCTCATGCCTCCGGACGCGGGCGCGCGGGGCGGCGGGCGGGGGGGTGGGGTCGACGGCACTCCTCGTCGGCGACTCCTCCACGGAATCTCACCACTCACCGCGCCGTCGTGCGCATCGCACGGGGGGCGCGGCACTACCGCCGCCGACGGCGACGACGTCGTCAGGTCTCACGCTCTCCTCGTCCGTCCCACGTCAACGCAGCTGCCGCTTCCTGGTGCACCTCCCGGCGCGGAGCGACGTCACGTCGACTCTGTCTCGTCGGGCGGGCAACGGCGTAGCCAGCCAGCCAGCGTCGTCATACGGCCGCTGTCATCTTGTCGACATCTCCTGCGTAGGTCACGTTCCGATCCCCGTCGCCCGCTGCGCGGCCCACCTCCTTCTCCTCCCCTAGCGTGCCGACGCCGCCGACGCCGCTGCCATGCCGCGTTCGACGTAACGAGCGCGGAGCCAGGGAGTTACGTCGAATGAGGGCAATGTGGCATATTAATCGACAAGAATGACGATGCGGACGATTTTCGCTGTAATTCCAAAAGAAAGATTAGCAGTTCTTATTTTATAATAGAAACAAAAGAAAAATATATATTTTATTAATATATATTATTATTAATATATATTTTATCTTGCACACGGTGAAATATTCTACCCTCTCGTTTCTGTATATATTTGCAGTTGCATCTCTGTACTCTGCGATGTGATAAACGACGATTTATATATATTAACAATGGAGTCATTGGGTGCTTTTCAGCAAAGACACTGTGTAACACAGTGTCGCCTGTGTACGTTGCTGGAAAGCACCCAATGTATTTCAT
>NJRQ01000300.1:161964-195202 GCA_003063805.1 Aphaenogaster ashmeadi
TATATATATATATATATCTTTTAATTAAGTGATGTTATTTATATCATTGGAAAAGGAACGTAGTCAAGTGAGATGATTTTCTTTCATTTATTCCGCTCACGTAACTGAAGCTTAGCTTATATTTAAACAATGTTTATAAATTACTGACAAGTGAACTCACCAATCCGGTCGGTTTTATCCTTTTTTCTATCAGAATAAATATCGTTTTATAATATTACCTAATTTACAAGGAAATATTATACAGGAGGCCCTATGGCACTCTGCGCCTTTCGTACTTGTAACAAGATTTCGACGTAATCTACGTCGAAATGAAAGACCTATGTATTGTCATTTTATCACTCTTTCGTGATAAAGTACAAAAATCGCCGGAGTAATTTAAAGATGTATTAAAGTGTTATATATTATTTCTTCTTAATATTCTGTTGTGTACTCTCTAAATCACATTGTGTTAAGGCTGCTCCAGGCATCGTAGCACCGGTTCTTCCGGTCCCCGAGAGATCCTCCTTTTGGGATAATTTTACGGAGAAGCGACCTGAAATTTAGCGGTTTAGGACAAGTGCAAAGAAAAAAAGATTACTCAAAAGGATCAGGATTATTTTGGATTTCGGATCCTTACCACTAATAAATGCCCACTCTGTCGATTTTTACTGATCGCGGGAGTGGTACCGGTCCTAACTTCGATGACTCCTTCTTTACCACTGACTAGCTTGTGGGACACACTGGAATATGGTATTGCAAATTAGAATCAGAGCAAAACGTAGCAAACGGCAAACTGTTAATTAGCTGATTTAAGTTTTTATCGAATATGTCACTAAATAAAAGAAATATAATGTGTTTAAAAAATTTGAAGACTACTTACGATTCGGTATTGACGATTTTCAGAATGTTCGGATTACTGGTGATATCGATCGCTTTCGTTAACGCTTCTATTATATGCGGAACTTCTAAGATCAAGTCACCCTGTAAAACAGAAGCGTGTGAAAATATGATTTATCTGCTTATATTTATTGATTTTAATAATTTACATTTACTTTTATAATTTAGCTCATTTCAATTATAATTGCTAAATATCAAATTATTTATTAATTTTCTTATTAAATAATTTATCACTTGTGCTTCTATATATACTTATTTTATTTTACTATTAATTTGAAATAATTCTCTTTATTTATAGTTAAAAATATTAAGATTTATATTGAAATTCTAGATATAAAAACCTTATCCTTCTTCAATTCAGGTGGTATCCTAACGATGAGTAAATTATCCGATTCCCCGGTAACGACCAACTCCTCGATAGCTTTGTAAGGCAAGCGATGCTTAAGCTTGATGGTCTTAAGCGTGTCGAGAATGTATACGGCATTCTCTGTTAAAATAAGCACTCTCTCACGTGGCTTATACCCGTGCCGATCATATTTAATAACGGGAGTGGCGTACTGAAAGCATGGATTTTAATTTAAATTTCTATTTTATAGAATTCATTGTAAATGCATGTAATATGAAAAGAAAAATGATATAGTGTTGCGATGTTTTTTCGCGGATTTATATTTTTACCTTTATATTTTCTCCGGAAGTTAAAATGTTGTTTATAAAACTCTGTCGTAGTGCTTTGTACTCCTCACCGAGACGATCGGTTACAAATCTCGGACCTACACTCTTTGCGTAAGATTTCTTCTTATTCTTGAACAGAGACTCCGCGAGAATCTTCAACTCGAAGTGCTCCTTGTCCTCTTTGCTTAATGCCATTCGATAACAACGGGCTTTCCACCGCCTATGCATTATGTGCAAATGCTTTGACGCCTGTGCGATTACATATATTTATTATATTATTACGTAACGAAAAATGAATTATATATAGGAATGCATACACAATTACATCGTATTGTGTAATCGTGTTGTATTAATTTAATCATTTAACTATGAACAATGTATCTTCTATTTCGCTGAGAATTTTTATATAGAGAGTCAAGCTATTTCTTATTTTTATTCCGTACCTCTTGACAAGAATACGGACATGGCGGCCAATATTTGTTTAAGATACCCGGTGGCAATGCCTTTGAAAGTCTGATGAGCCATTGCGATTTCGCCAATTCGATAAATGCTTTGTTAATTTCCGTAGGCGGTCCATCCCGTGTGATGAAGCCTTCGATAAATCTGCATCAATTTTATATAATGTATAAACATAAATAAATATATAAACTTAAAAAAATATATATAATAAAGAGGGTACAATATATAATACATCAAATATATAATAAAATACAGAACATGAAATATATGAAGTGTTATTTATGTGGAATATATTAAATATGAAATGCATAAATATGATCCTTTTTACAGAGAAAAAGACTAAGAGAGAAATACCTGCGAACAGTGATAACTGCCTGTCGTCGTTTTTTGGCTTTGCGTTTCGCGAGCCACCTGCGAATGTATTTCTGGAAAACGATCGCTGCTTCTCGCATCTCCAAATATTTCCTCCTCGTTAAGATGCCCTTCCATTTGCTCTGGATAATGGCAGCTACTTCGTGTTTTTTCATTTGGAACGCATCCTCCGTGTTGAATAACGTTTTAGGAAATCGGATGAATAATTTTGTACTGTAACAATAACGAATTTTAGGAATTTGATAAATTATAATTAAAATAATTATTTTTAATTCATTAATTATTTCCAAAATTTTATTGTTTCACGTTTGCAAAATATATAAATTATAATTTACAGCGCGCTTAATGATAATGGCGATCTTACTTTCCCATTCTGTATTCATCGCGTTCGTAGCCGAGATAACACACGAGTGTTTGCACGCCTTCCTTAGCTGGGCCATGATAATTCGGCCAGGTTTCCGAACAGAGGCACTTGTAACGCTCCAAGAATTGCTCGTACGGTCTTCGATATGCGAAACCGGCGCGTCTCACTCGCAGATTCTCCATCAGACCCAAGTACTTCACTTGGTGCAACACGATCTTTTCATTGAATTGATCTGAAAGTGAAAGTTCAATGGATTTCGTTTCGATATGTTTCAATGGTTTTCGATCTTTTTACACTTGCTCTCTTTCCTTTTCTATTAGTAGATAAACTAGGAAGTAATTCATTCTTATATCTATATATACTGCTGAATTATTTTAATGTGTTTCAATCAAGTACACCGTATTGAGCATTATTGATTTATTTCAATTTTATCGTACATCAGATCTACTTACTGGCCATTTTAAAATCGTTAGGTTTGATGCAACGAATGTAAGACGGTTCTTTACCCATGAGAATCTCAACCAGATTATTCAAACTGTTTTTAAATTGAGTTATGGCAGTTTCCGGGCGTTTCTTACTGGTTAAATCTTTTACGTCAAATACATTCTGCAAAATTTAATTTTTGAAATTGAGGATAACTTGAAATATGTTATTCTTTAATTCAAAAATGGATTTTTATATATTTTTTTATCCTGCGGATATTAATCTTTTACCTTTGTGATGGAATTCGTTGTATGCGACATAACTTCACGTAAATCTCGAAATAGTAGATCATTATTTTTCTCGAGAAATCCGCGCACGTTGTATGTAACATCGCCGGCATAATGCACCAATCTGAATTCCTGAAATATCAAGCTTATATATTTAGTTTGTATATAATCGAATAAATTAAATTAAATTAAATAACTAAAACAAATAAACAATTTACTTCTCTCTCCAGTATTTCAAGATATTAATATTCATGATTCAATTCAATATCTATAGAATCCTTACATCTCGTCCCATAATCTTCTGCGTTTGTATGTCAGCCTTCTGATGACTGATGTAATGAGGATGGCTGTTCAGATTTACATTCAACTTCTCCAAGAAGCTCATATCCGTCGGTTCTCCAGGTCGCAAACATTCCTCGTCCATTAACGATATTATTCCTACCACATAAACGATTAATGAACGATAACAATAATTGCGAATGTGGATTGGCCAAATTTTATACAGACTTTTATAAAAATTCAACCTTTATACTTCTCTTCAATCAGGTCGCAGATAATCTTGTTGTTGAAATACTCTACGTTCTCCCAAGTTATTCCTTCGCGCAGGTATTCTTCCTGTTCTGACTTCAATGTCAGTTGGATGAACAGCTGTTGCAATTTCTCATTGCAAAAATTAATGCAAAATTGCTCGAAACTATATAAAGTAAAAGAGAGAATTATCGTTAATTGAACATGTTGCTATCACCATATTTGTATCATATTGATAAAAATTAATTTTTCTCAAAAAAACCCCATTCCACAAATAAAAATATCAGTTTAAGATAGAGTATAAAATAAAAAAATATAATAATAAACGTATAAAATAAAACTTAGAAATTCAGAAAAGTATATTTTTCCGAAATTATTATTTATATGGTAACCACGATATCTTCATTGTGAAATCTTTGAACGTAGGTAATTACATTCGACAGCTACCTGTTTTTCTGGAAGATTTCAAAACCGTAAATGTCCAAAATGCCCATGACCATTTTGCGCAGAGGATTGGTCTGAGGTTGTAGAGACTTGTTGAGTCTAGTCACGAGCCAGGTGAATAATCTGTCGTACACGGCCTTCGCCAGCGCGTCTCTTGCATAAATAGCCAATTCCCTATTCAAGGGTGAAACTACTACGTCACCGTGAGCATCTATGGTGCGATGAGTAAACGCCTTTGCCAGTCGTTTCACGTCGCATCCTAGCAGCTATTCAATCACAATTTAAGAAATGTGACATCTAGTAATTTTGCAAGTAATAAATGTACGAAAAAATTTGTGCATGTAACGGAATAATTATGAAATAGAAATAATTACGTAATGAAATCATGATAAAAAAGATATAAAAGGCTAATAATTTTAACAAAATATAAAGACTAATAATATAATTAGGCTAATAATTTTAACAGTAATCTGCTAAATTTTTTATACTTTGACCCCTCGCAAGTATATTAACAATTTTAATGAAGATTATGGGATTTCAGAAGTAATTACTGTAGCAACGGCATCGACGGACGCTGGTTTCAGAATGGTCGCCACACCGTCCTCCTCCGAAAAACCCACGTTACCCATGTGCAGCACCGATGCGACTATAGCAAACAGATCGTTCTGCTCCTGCTGAGACATCTCCATAGTCTTCATCGCCCGGATAACTTCTTTGTACTGATTAGCATCGTCGATAGTATCCACCGTACCTTTCGTCTGAAAAATTGATTTACGAATCAGCAAAAAGAAAACAAATTAAAAGAAAGTGCAAAGATTTTAATTTAAAAGATAAAATTGAATGAGCTTACCCCGTTACTCAGGTAGAAGAAAGTGTCGAGATTTCTCTTCAAAAACAGTTTTCTCAACGTATCATCATCGGCGCCCGCCAAAAGCTGATAGAAGATATGAAAATTCCGCTCGCCAACCGATTGATGGACCACTCGAGACTTTTCTAACAAATAATTCAGGATATTTCCGCCGACTGGATCTCCCTGAAAAATATTATCTAATAAAGTTAAATGCCATCGTTTTTTCATCCTGCTTTTAAAAGAAACTAAATCAGAAATTCACCTGGAAATTGAACTGAACATCCATGTACTTGCCAAAGCGGGATGAGTTGTCATTGCGATTGGTCTTCGCGTTTCCAAAAGCTTCCAGCACGGGATTACTGCCAATCAATTTATCGTTCACCTCTTCCACTTGTTTTTTATGTCCGGTAGCAGCCGCGATAAATTCCAAGATCTTCTTGGATGCCTCCGTTTTCCCGGATCCCGATTCGCCTTAGACGCGAAGAAAAGACGTAAAAATAAGGGGGAAAACTCGATAAAATAAAAAGCAACGGAAAGGAATTATAAACTCGATATCAATGTAAAACGAATAAAAGCGTGACTTCTTACCCGAAATCAGGATGCATTGATCGCGATTCTCCTTCGCCAGGGATTGATAGGCGGTGTCCGCGAGAGCGAAACTGTAAAAATGAATTTTTACATCAGTGCGATTTACAGAAATGTCAGCATTACACAGGATGGCCCAAATTTGTTGTTTTTTCTTTTGCAACTCTCGTTTTCTTTGGCAAGAGTTGAACGAATTCGCTCCGGGATACCGTGTATAATTAGGCGCGGTAGATACACGGAGAAAATTTTATATTAAAAATTACTATGTATGGCAGTAGCCGTGAACCATGCTGGAATTATAAAATTTTTTACTATGTTTTCACAAATGAGTTTAATAATTATTAATATAATAACATAGTAAAAATTTTTATAATTTCAGCAATGGTCCACGGCTACTGCCATACATAGTAATTTTTGATATAAAATTTTCTCCGTGTACTTACATATGGGGAGGTGCCTCGTAAAAGTTTCTCCCGTGATAGTAAAGAATGGTCTCCGTGGTGTAGATGGGCAGTTTCTTGTAAGGATTCACCGACACCAGCACCTGGCCGATGTACGTCTGCAATATTAAAGATAAAAAATTTCTTTTATGAGTCACTGTACCACTCTAAATTATTTTTTCTACATTCAGTTGCGTATAGAGTGTGATCCATCATCAATTATCATAACTACACGGAGAAAATTTTATATTAAAAATTACTATGTATAGCAGTAGCCGTGGACCATTGCTGGAATTATAAAAATTTTTACTATGTTATATTAATAATTATTAAACTCATTAGTGAAAAACATAGTATAAATTTTTATAATTCCAGCAATGGTCCACGGCTATTGCCATACATAGAAATTTTTAATATAAAATTTTCTCCGTGTAAGAAGTTGTGATTTTATGTGAAAAATAAGACAAAAATGTAAAATAAAATCCTTTTATACAAGATTCGAACTCTCAAGATTTATTCCTCATTAATATATAAAAATAAATTAAAGAAGAAATATTAAAATATATCCTGTGTAACAAATTAAATAAGAAATAATTGAGAAATTTTTTTAAATTCGCGCTATTAATTACGCTTTTGACTCACATAAATGAGATCCTCGTTGAATCGTTTGCGCAGATTGCCGATGAAGGCGGACTCGCTGCGGAAGTCCTCCAGCAGGACGAAGTCCTCAACGCCGACTCGGTCACGCTCGTGCAGTCCACGTTCCATGTTCCCGGGCAATTTCTGGTCGTGCTTGAGGACTTCCGGTCTCGTGCCGGGTTTTCTGAAGGCACCCCCGGTATCGACTGTCTCCACGCTGCAAATTTCCGAGAGAATGAGTTACCTCTTAACATATTTCGATACGTAACGAACTTTTGTGTTATTATTCACGCAACTCTATCTCCATTAATTTACTAGAATTAGTCTGATCAAGATTTTTCAGTTTTACGGTGTGCGATAATAAAACAATACCAAAAAATTATACACTGTTTCAATTATTCCATAATCACATTGTATTTCTTTATCTAAATATATTTATATCATAAATTCATTAAAAAGATTTATTTAATTAATTACTTGGAAAAATAGATTTATCGAACATCATTTGTCATTAAAATTTATCCGATTATATTATTTGCCATTGAAAAATTAACGTCGTGAAATTTAAATGGACTTGGTTCATAGCTCTGATAGACTTTGTTTTTCGTCTCGCCTATTTTGAAGTGACGTTAAAAATTTATTTAACAGGTAAAGTGTATATATAAAGTCGCCGTTCTATTCGGCCTCGCGGCCTTGCACACGATAAGGATGCCGATTAGATATCGGAGTCCGTAACATCGCTCGTAGACAATAGAGCGAGTGGCAATAGATCGGTCGGCAAATATTTCTACGTGCACCGAATAGATAAACGGATAGAGCGACACGAGAGAAAGTCAAGAAAGTAAAAAGAATCGTATGCGATAATGCAAGTCATATACAAATTTCCAACAGCGAAGAGTCGTAAAATTTCTGCCTGATGTCGCAATTTCGACGAGCTACAATTAAATTCGACATTTTCGAATTTAACAGGTTCATTCGAAGATACTCTTCACGGAAAATCAAGATAATTTTGCGATTTGTTGTTGCGGAACACTCACCCCATGTTTCCGCGATCCTGTTGGCACTTGCACCTGCGATATCCAAATAGGGAAAGAAACACGAAATCGACTCGATTATCTTCGTTTCGGCATTGTTAATATCGCGAGCACGGATTTCGACCCCGGTCTAGTCCTCGTTACCTGGTTAACGCGAATTCGTCAGATAAGATAAAAGCGAATTCGCTTATTCACGACGTCTGATATTGCTCGATTTAAGCGGAAGAGATTAGATGATTGCAAAAGCTCGATTATCCAAATTGGCGAGCAGAAAACCTATTTAATCGATCAGGCCGCTTTATCGGTAAAGCTCAGATAGAAATTATAAAATTTATTTCTAAGTAAAGCTATTGTGTTATTGTTAAAGGAACTTTATCGTATTTCTCGAGTGTTGTGTTATTGCTTGAAGAATTTATATATTAAATGACGATCGATGCAATCATCTAAGAGATAACAGAGGATAATGAGAGATTTCCAGAAGTATGGTAAGCGAACTTTCTCGCTAATCCTGGAGCGGTCCACGTGTCATTTTCTTTAACATCTCCTCCGTAGCTTACTTCTTTGAAGCGATCTCCAAAAAACTAATTAAATTTATGTTTGAACAGAAAAAAATAACCACGCAAGAGATTTATTTCAGAAAATTTTTTTCAGCATTATGCGTCTATCTCGTGAACTTAATTCATTCCTTCCAATTTCGCGGAATGCACTATTTTTTACAATAATGCGTCTAGAGCTTTTCCTTTCAATTCCACGTAACGCAGTTAGATTTATTTATAACAGATCTTTCATATTGTAAAAATTTCATGTCCACCCTTTTGATCTACTCTTTCTCTCCAATTTCACGCGTAGTGCACAGTATTTTTTACAATGACACGTGAATCGTTCGCGCAATGCAGAAGCGAGCCGTGCAGGATCGCGAGTCACCAGGTAGAAGGCAGTCCGTCGTATCCGACGATGCTTAACGTAAACACACAAGAAGGTTGATATTACTTCGATTTGTCTCGGTTCGCGCGTTATACACGGCGGAGTATAAGACAGTGGCGCGTGTTCACTGCTTAATTCGAGGAGACGTCAACCGAGGAGGTACCGAGGAGGTACCGGAGAACGGAGGAACCACCTTGCGACTGTTGCTCAAGAATGACCCGGCGGTGACCACCACCTTCCGTCCATCGCCCATCGGCGACGTCGATTCCCTCTCCCATTCTCTTCTCGTTATCCGCGCGACTGATAGCAGAACACGAAAGCGGCGTCTAACAGCGAAATGTACACCGAGAGGAAAACCCGCGTAAGAATGGCTACTGTCGGAGCAGCAAACGACTCGTGTCGTGCGCATTAACGCGTCAACAACCGGCTCTCCTCGTTTCTTGAGGCTTAATTCTGTAACTTTTAACGACACTGTTGTTTGTTCAGGGCGATTCAGTAACTCGTTATCCTGTCGTTATGATAGCGACAGCCAATGGCAAGGACAATCCAAGAGAAAGGGGCAACTCTCATAGGCTGTCGCTATCATAACGACAGAATAACGAGTTACTGCTGTAGGTCTATTATGTAACTTTTAACGACAGTGTCGTTAACGACAGTGTCGTTAAAAGTTACAGAATAGGCCTACTGGATGAACAACCTATCAAGAATAAATCAAGAATAAAAGAAAGATTTCGTACAGAGTGATCTTCCTGTCAGTCAGCGAGTTTCCAAACGCACTAAAGATTCCCAGAAAGATAATTATCGTCGACTTCATCCTCCGTTTAATTAGCATTCGTATCTGTCTCCACAAAAAGAACAGAATACAATGCGATTTTAGAAATATAATTTCTGGAAACGTTTGTTATATTAAACTCAAGTATGACAAATAAATTAAATGTTATATTAAATGCCGAGAACGTAATTAAATTTCTATAGTGATCAATAATTATTTATTGGTCAAAATGGGCTTTACGAGGGCATTAGAATTCGATGATTGTTAAACTTAAAAATGCAGAGGAAAGATTATTGTTATTAACGTCACGAAACGTATCTTCGCGAATCGAAGCTTCAGAGATTGTTCGGCCGCGTAAAGTACCGAAATGCAATTGCAAATTAATCGGTGCAGAACCGGTGTTAATCGATAACAGAGCGCTGATAAACCCAGCAATAAAGTCCCGTTTTATCTAATCTAATCTAATCTCGAGTCATTCTAGACACGCACGTATAACAGGTTCCTGCAGAAACTAATAAAAATCTTCGTGACTTTTCGCTATCGGTACCGTTGTTGTGTAAGATCCGATCGCGTAACGTTCTCCGTATGCAATTCTTATCGCGATATGGGATTTGCGTCGCATTATTGTCGTTAATCGTTACATTAATCTTTTGGGCCGAATCGATCGATTCTTCAAAACGAGAAAGTGTCCCAGACACGTCAACCGCGATGTCACTTCGCATTTACAAGTTCAATTATCATTAACTGATCGAAGCGAAACTTACGATCGCGTAAATCGTTTGATTACTTAGTTAGATACGATCTGAGCACGATGCGAAATTTTTTTGACCCGAGAATGTCGAGTGAATGCTAAGGAACGTACGACCGACGTTCGCGAACAAAGAGAGGGTCAAGTTGGGAAAAGAGAGGGCAAGAAAGAGAGAAGGCGAGCGTGGTGTTATTATTGACCTTCAGGATCGACAATTAAACGAGACGTCTATCTCCGGCGCGAACCGGTCGGTCTTTCGTGGAAGCGAGGAATCGATCTGACTCATTGATACTCCGGTCGTGAACCCCAGTTCGATGAGCAATTTTTCGCTTTCGCCTTGACGGATACCGAGGAGGTATCGCGAATGCGGGTCGCAACGAACGACATGCATATGGTGTCGTTTCAGCGGAGAGAATTATCAATCGCGGCTCGCACAAAGAGGTCCATTGTTGCGGCGGCGGTGCTCGCCGCTATCGAAAATATATTCGTTGCGTTCGTAAGCAACGAATATAGACAGAAGCCGGTCACGTACGTTCGTTACTGCACGCTGCTTCGATTTTGTAATGTTCCTTTTTCCCCCATGCGAGATGAGTCACGCGAGAGAGACGCGGGCGAGACACGTTTAAACCGCATCTAGAGAAGGAGTCCACGTATGTCGAAAAAGCAAGATAAGAATGTTATTTACATGCGGCTTGCCGCAATTTTTTGCATCCTCCGCATATGAAGTGCACGGGTCGTTCAGAAGGAAAACGGGATTCGTTCCCAAGCAGAACAGAGAGTCAAAATGACGTCAAAATGCCACCAAATAACACCTTTGACAATTATTTTCCCAAGGAGAACAGAAAAGTCAAAATAATGTCAATTTGACATCATATTGACCAAATTATGTCATTTTTTGGTCATGATTGAAATCTCGATCTCAGATGACTTAAAAATGACTTTATATTGACTCCTTTTTTGGTCTTTTTTATTTTTATATCGAGATTTCAATCATGACCAAAAAATGACATAAATTTGGTCAATATGATATCAAATTATTTTGACTTTTCTGTTCTTCTTGGGTTGAGATAATTTTGGTGTCATTGTGATGTCATTTTGACGTTATCGTGACTTTCTGTTCTGCCTGGGTTCTTTCGGTGACGAATCACCCATCTGCGAGGTCCGTTTCTCCTCGGCGATAAGATCGTTCGAGAGCTGCCGATTAGCGTGATGTCCTTTATTTGATTAACCCGAGGTGGAATCGATCGGGCTCGTTCCTGCGACGCGCCAACGCGATCGCGCGAAACGGAAAGTCGTCCCGTTGCATTTTTCTGCACCCGGCTTCGCGGCCGAATCGGGGACGCTGACGTAACGCGCGATGAGTCAAGGGAGAAAAAAGGGGGTCCTTCGGACCGGGTTCTTCGCGGGGACGCTCGGTGAATAAAAAAAAAATCGACGAGACGTTGGTCCTTCGGTCGGCAAAAATACACGCGATACACGCGACGAGAATACGTCGCGTTGAAAAATTCCATCGAGGACGATAATACGATTACGAGGAACGTGATGTTCTCCCAATCGACTTACACGCATTTCGAGGGATTGAATTAACGGTACTTCTGGGACTGTTAATACACGGTGCAAATTAATGAACGGTACTTCTGGGACTGTTAATACAAAGATTTTTCTGTTTTTTCTTCTCTTTTTTTATTATAATCTATATTTTTTATTATATCTTTTTTTAGTATAAAAAGATACTTTAAAGAGAAATGAAATTCATCTTTAACGAGAGTTTATAGCTTGACGCATTACAGTATCTTTTCTTTGTGTGTGAGAAGTAATTCGAACTAAGAGTTCTTCAAAAAGGTCTTAAATTCGTCCATTCGGCAATAATTTTTGTAGGACTTAGACTCTTGCAAATTGCAGAAAAATAAAATTAATGTAAAAAATGGCAAAAAATTTATCTTTATAAATAAAGATAAATGTGATATTATGAGTATATATATCCCACACAACATACATATCCACAAGACGTCCAGAAGATATCCCGAAGATATCCTATCGCCTAAAAATGTCTTCGGGATATCTTCTGGACGTCTTTCGGACAATGCATGCTGTGTGGGATGATAAATAGTTCCTATTGCATCATATGTAAAACTCCTTCCCCCTCGTTTCTTTTTTGCAACCACTTTCGAATCCAAATTTTCTTGCGTTTATGATTTTTTCTTTCAATTTCATAATTTAATAATAATACAGCTAAAGCAACCAATTTTCGTCGTTTCTGAATTTCATTAATTAAAAATAATTCTTTTTGTTGTTTTGCTGTTGTTTGTCCATCAACATTTTACATTCTACTGCGCGTGCCACCATGCTAGTGATCCACCATCGTTGCCAGCTTCGTATGATGACTTTATGCAACGCTTTAAACAGCGATCCGAGCAACGTACAATGCATTGGTCAGCGTGGAAGGAAGCAGGCATGAAAATCGTGCATCGTGTGATTCCAGCTTATAATTTTGTACGCCGTTTCTGCCGTCTGGCTGCTGAATTTAATCGACGAATTTTGGGAGACCGCTCGCCACGCTGCAATTATCGTCGCAGCGTTATCCAGATGATTGGGTAACCCTCTTATTTACTCGCGTCCGCGTCTAGTGCACGTGCACGTTCGTTTAACTTGTCGAGGACGACGCAACCCATTTCCGGAAACCGGTTAGCCTTTTGTCGGCTCTCTCGTTCGGCGGGGGCAGAGACGGGGGTTTTCACCATCGCGCGGGACCATCGTTTTCTTGCGGACTTTACATTCGCGGGCTGAATAGCGAATGAGCGCGAGTCCGTAAAGTTATGACGAACGAGGGCGTACGTTCACCAACGTGGAATTCGCGAGACAATGTACAACGCGAAATTTTTCCACGACCGCGAGAAAGGTTTCTAAAAACGTCCCTTTCTCGGCCTGTCGATCGTTCTCACGTCACTCTAGCGAGTTCTATTCCCCATAATTCGTGAATCTCCTTACGCTTCTACATGGGCGCCCTTACAACCTTTTTCAAGAGGGGGCAGAGTGTATGTAAATATACACTGAAAAAAAATTCTCGGTAAACTTGTGAGATGCATTTAGTAATACTTTTTTCGAAATATTTGATTATTATTAGTAACCGATTATAATAATAACAAAACATTTTGTAATAATTATAAACATTTGTAATAATTATAAACATTTGTAATAATTATAAAAGAGCAAATTTTGTTTAGTTGAGCCAACAAAATTATGTAATACTTATTATACGTTTAGTTGATGAAACTATTTCACCAAGGTGCTTGGTAACATTAACCAAGCCTGGATTTTTATAACCAAGCCTTTCTTTCAGTGTATACTTAGAAATGCCAAACAAACGTATTTTCAAATATTTTTTAAAGAAATATTTATGCAGATTTTTATTTTTAATTGTTTAAATTTCAAACAAAAAATGGTGGTCAATCATAAAATCATTCTGAATTGAAAAAATTAAAATCCATGCGCTTCCATTGAATTGGATTTGACAATGAATTTACAAATTCCATTCTACATTCTATAAATGATGTGACCTCGCTTTGCGCAGTTCTCGATCGCTGTCGCCGATGGGACAACGACGATTTCCGGGGCACGTTCCGCTATCGCACGAAACCCGCATAGTAAAAGCGTGCTATCTTACGATAACAAAAATGGAGAGGCGCACACGCGTGCGTGCACTCTGCCCGACATTTCCTGTCCCGTCCTTTTCACCGGAGGTGCTGTCAAGAAGTTTCACGCCGAGGCGGTTTTGCTTCGCGCAGGTTGCACTCAACGGCTGAAATTTATGGTGCCTATGGCGAGAACTATTTTCAGCGCGAGTCGAGTCTTTGCGACGAAGATTCAGCTCGCTTCAAAGAGGTTTTTCCACTGGAAGTCGTCCCCTCGACTGTACCACGATTTACTCCATTATTCCGATTTTATATCAAACAATCAGATAATTGCGAGATTATACAACAACGTCTCCTTAAACTTAATGTTGTTATACTGTATTAACGTAACGTATTAAGAATAACTTTTAAAAATAATATTAATTATATTACAATATTTTGAGGTATTATTATTGTGCATAACAGCGAATATATATGGATAACAACGTCACCTAATAAGATAAACGAGACAAATTAAGAGAAACGCGTATTTAGAAAACGCATTTTATTGATAGTCTTGTCTAGAAAGCCAAGCTCTTTAAACTCAAGTATTCTATATTCACCATTTCCATTTCCACCACTTCTATTTCTTACTTTCGACGTAGTTAATCATAAAATTTCAATTATTTTTACATCGTCGCGTGAAATGCGATTTAACGACAAGATTGCAGTCGAACCTTGATTGATCAAAAAGTTTATCTAATGGTGATGCTGATTGAGCGTTGGTAAAAAAGATATAAAGTGGATATGATAAAATAATGGAAATATCGTTATTATTACTCGCGTCTTATCAAACCCCAAGGTATTACTCTTGTTGACGGCTAATGGATTAAATTGCGGAGGCGTGGAGATCTTACGTATTCCTCACCGAATCTTTCTCGAGAAACCGGTTCGGATTCGGATCGACCTTGAGTCTCGGTCATCCTCTCGGGCCTGAAGTTCAGGGCTTTCAAGGTGTTTGTCCGCGGTAGTAGTGAGAGCCTTAATAAGCTCCGCTTGCGGTCCAGACGCGACGGGGAAGAAAAACGGAAGATGGGAACGAGAGAAAGAGAGAGGGAGAAAGAAAGAAGCGGAATATGCACGCTGTGTATAATAATAAACCGACCTGGAGCGAATCGCGGCGTGGCCGCGGCGGGCGAGAGGACAATAAAAAGAAGGCAGGGAACAAGCGCACGGGTGGAAAGACCCGCGAGTCGATTTAACGGCGAGCCTTAAGTAAGCGCCGATCTATTTTCGGTCCACGTCGCTCCTCCTTTGAATCCGACACGCGTTAAAAGTCAGCCATCCGGAGTTGAGCGAATAGACTTTTACCCGGTTCGTCGTTCGAACAAAATTATCCGCGTTATCCATACTAGGCTTGGTCGTTTGTTACTTCGCGTTACTTCTTATTCGCACTGCTCCATTAAACGACAGACAGCGTAGATCTTGCTGGATCCACAGCTTAACCCCTTGCCTTATGATTTTAGAGTTGACTATTTATTTAGAGACATTGTTTTGCGACGAGTCACACTCGTGTTTCTCAGTTTTGACCTGCAATCTGTAGCACGAGTGTCACTTGTTAGGCTGGGTCTACAATAGGTGTAGTAAACCTTTAGCCTCTACTCTAAGCTACTATCTATTGTAACCAACCTTATTGTAAGGCAAGGGATTAACCCGTTTGCGAGAAACTACTTCAGGTATTTACATAGAAAGAACGATTTTGCTGAAGTATCTTGGCCAGATACAGATCTGAAAATAATTTTGTTATACCATCAAAAGTAACTAAGTAGAACACTCAAGCATGATGATGCTGCAAAAAGTTTTAATATTCTAGCAATTATTTTGAGCGTCCTACTTAGTTACTTTTGATGGTCTAATAAAATTATTTTCAAATCTGTATCTGGCCAAATTTTTAGATATTTCAGCAAAACCATTTTTTTCATGTAGGATCATCTCCATACAACACAGAAATTGCAGCAACATTGCAGTAACATTGCAGTAACATAACAATATTGCCGAAATGTTGCTGCAATGTTCTGTGCTGTATGGGTCGTTACACTTTACCCTCGAAATCATAAGGATCCTAGGCCGGTATTCATAGTTCGGTATTCATATTCTTATATATTTAAGACCATCTTAAGTAATGTCTTAAGACACTAATACGGCTCTGTGATTGGTTTATGACATCCTAAGATTGTACTTAAGACAATCTTAAATATAAAAACCGACTATGAATACCGGCCCTATACCTTGATATTTCTTCGCAACTTGCACCGACACCCGATCGCGTCGCGTCGAAAGTGTGAGACAGCCGTTATTACGAGAACCCGCCGAATGCGAGTTCTGTTTCCTCGATCCCCACGTGTCGAATACCGAAGAATCGCCGATCGGAATCGCTGACGCGTAAATAATTTCGAAAAGTCACCGATCGCGGCATCGGTTCGCCGCGCTGCCGTCGTCGTCGTCGTAATGCGATCTGATATCGGGACAGAAATCCAATCCGCGTGATGTTTACGACAGACAACCGTTCCTTAATAATCTCCGGATGGAAAAAAGCGCCCTGGAACTCGTTCTGATTTAGGCGATCGCGTAATACGACTGGATAACGAATTTTTCGTGAGATTTCCGCGGTTATGTAATACGCGCGCAACCCACTAATTGACAAACTGCACTCGCGCGACCGTAGATTCGCGAACCGTGAAATGTCAGGGCGGATAAACGTGATTATTACGTGCGCAAATATAAAAAAGTCCGGTCAGCAAGGCGAGCGAAAGATATTTGAGAAAAGTTGAAAATTGTTTCTAGAAAGTGCACAATTATTAACAATCCGCGTGTGTGTGCGGTGCATTAAAAAGTAAAAAATTTTCAGTTTCACAAACTCCATTTTCGTAATTTTAACTTTCCATAATGGATTAATAACATTATCTATTATATATATATATATGTACATATATAAATTACTATGTACATTATTATAATTTTTTGGAGTGATAAATAATTAATCATGCCATTTATTATTGTAACTTTTCTGTTGAATGTATTATCAATTGTTATAACTGGTATTCGAGGAAAAAGAAAGTTAAGTAGATTCAATTTTCGTGACTTTTCCCATTGTAATGACAGTCAGCCTAAAGTGGAGTCGAGCTTAACCACTCAACGAGTCCATAAATATTCATTGAAATGGAAAAACAGAAGAGAACAGAGCTGCAGAATTAGGATATATCAATTCTATCGCGATTATAATGAATCTGATCGCGGGAGAGACGCATAACTCTCGCTCCTTTTTCTCCTCGATCGCGATCGTCTCTCTTTCCATCAATGAGCTCTTGCGATTTCTCATGCCGCTAAATACGCATTTTCTGGGAAACAGACACGCTTGTGGCCCTGCCCACGTTTCTTCGGTCTCGGTACAATTACTTGCGTGCCAGTTTTCGCAATGATATACACGATGCGCGATCTCTAGTAGCATCAGCGATAACATTCTCGTCCATTAGTCTCGCGTTGATGCAATCGAAAACGAAATCGTTCTTCCCTCTCTTTCTTTCTCCACTATTTTGGTGTTCTAATTTTAATGTCACAGTTTTAACGAGCCGCGGATATAACATCCCAGATGATACCCCTTATCGCCGCACTTTCTATGCGTGACCTCTTATTTGTAGAAGCGAAAGCTCAAACCCTCGTAATACATGTGTTTTATGCACTTTCTGTTTCGACAAATACAAGTGAAAGCATTAGCCACATTTTATTCGGGACTGCCACCCATAATTATCCGTAATTGCTTTTACGATCGTCTCCACCCACCGTATAATTTATAATCGTCCAGGTTCTGTGTCCGCGGTCGTCGTATCGGTTCTCCCCGTTTCGAAAAAAAATCTGTGGTCAGGTAAAGTTAATTAGCATCCTGAGGCAGTCACGTCAAACTGCCGAACGTACGTTCAGTAACGCAAACGTGAAACAGCCGAGACGGTGACGTTGAACGGAGGCAGTTCCTCATCCGGCTCGGTGGCTCCGTTTCTGCGGAGACCATAACTCTACGGGCCCATATTTCATTCCCCGTTCATTGTTATTCATAGACACGGCGCGTCATCCGAAATGGTTTTAATCGTCACTTTCACGGCGGTGAGGGGATCAGGTTTCTGCCTTTGTCTTAAAAAGAAGGAAGGTCCGCTTTCTCCCGCTTCCTTTTCGAGCACCCCGTGTTGCAAGTGCACGCGTCGAAAGAAATCCGATGGTCCCACGCGGCGAGGGTACGATCCGACAGACAACAATGGATCGGCCGAATTCTCGCTTTTGTTTCTGTCTCTGACGTCCCGTCGCTTCCCAGGAAGATAATTCAGCGGTTCTGGGCTATCATTTACGCGGAATCCCGTGTCAATTGCAGAGAGTTTGACGATCCACTTATTGTTAGCCGAGCGCCGTATCGACTTGCGGATAAAACCCGGAAGAATATCGAATACGCGCATTGTCCATTGCGTAATAGTTACGAGCTGCATCGCGGCGATACATATAAATTAATTTAGAAATATATGTACACTACACGGAGAAAATTTTATATTAAAAATTACTATGTATGGCAGTAGCCGTGGACTATTGCTGGAATTATAAAAATTTTTACTATGTTTTTCATTGTTTTACATAGTAAAAATTTTTATAATTCCAGCAATAGTCCATGGCTACTGCCATACATAGTAATTTTTAATATAAAATTTTCTCCGTGTAGTGTTCACACATAAGTTCCCGGACACCTTTAAAAATAAAATGAAACATATTCTTGCGTAACTTTTTTATTAAAAATTATTAAATTGCTCGTCAATTTAATATGTAAATTAATTATTCCGGCTTCATGTAAGGATTGTGTTTCAAGATCGACGAATATGCGGCGCGCAGTTCGCATGAGCTGGAATATTCACAAAAATAATTATTATTAGGCACCAAGAACCGCCGCGACCGAAAATGGCATTCTCATATTTATATTTGTTTAAATTCATCGGTCTTAATCTTATTATTGTAATTTTTTTATTTTGGCAAAATAATATCATCTTTTTTAACTATTAAAAAACCAAACTATTATCTATTAAAAGATCACATTATTGTAGTCATGTTGCCAAAGTATTTCATTTCATTTTTAACAGTGTCGGGGAATTTATGAACGGTAACATATGTAAAGAAAATATTATTTTTTAATAAGTCTAGAAACGCGTGAAATTTAATATCGCTTTACAAATGTCGTAAATTTATGATTAAGGAAGAGATCGATTCTGCAAACTGACCGAGAAAGCTTTTATTCTCTGTAAAAATAACGTTGTGGAAATAAGACATCGAGAACGACATTGGGAATGGCATCATAGTCGGCAGTGTCCTTCGATAAATTCGAGTGAGCATCGAGTCGTACTTAAAATGCAATAACGCGACGACGTAAAACCGGCCTTGGCAGACCAATGACATCTTCATCAAAGTGTTTAAAAACCGTTAACCTTCGCTTAAAGAGGACAACGATTCTCTCGGAGCGCTCTCTTAACCCTTTCACGATATACTATTGCGTCTTTCAAAACATACATTTTAGCAGTCTTCTCAAAAATTGTCTTGGCGATCAGACCTTCGATAAGTTTTCAATAAATTTTAACATTAAATTAATAATAAATATCACAATTAAACGATACATAATTAATCATAATACTATACTAAATATTATCTTAATTAAATTATTGCAATTATTATCGAGTGCACGACAATTCTTTTAAAATGTATTTCAACGACAAAGTCGTTATTAAATGTTTCCAACCAGTTTTAATTTCGAAATCAAAACGTTTCAATTTATTAATAATAGAAAAAAGAAATTATACTTATTATTACAACTTCGCCTATTATTTTAGTATCAAAAGAAAAGAAAACAATTCAGTGCTGAATTTTATCTGGCTAATCGTGAGATGATTCTAATTTGTCTGCCTGTTGAACGTGACATGCGATCGTAACAAGAAATAGAATTGTGCTTTTCCTCAGCATCCGCGACAGTATGTACTTTGTACAACAAGAGACGCATCACGATGACGAACGGCGTGAAATAAATAAACAGCTCGATCAATTTGCTGAAAATGACATTACACGAATCCGCGGGATCGCATCGCGGTGCATCCCAGAGCGCATTCATGGCATCGTAACATCTGCGACGATCTGTGTATTCTTTTAACAAGAGCGCGAGACGCGGTCGTGATTTCCTCCTCGTGACTCGCACCGAGACGCAAATGGTATAAATTGCAATTGTTACATTCATTCGCGGGTCACGCGAAAACCCTTGGAAAAAGAAATTCGTTCGAGGCGTTTTTAGATTCTCGAATCTTTCTCAATACTGGATGAATATTGTCAATAAATAATTTTCGTTCACCGCCCGAACAAATAATACAAAATTAGCATCTTCTCCCGCCGAACTTCCTTGGTCATTTTTTAATTTTAAGTGAGAAATCTGTGTGTCACGAAATCAAGAAAATACTTTTTTCATTTTACAATAATAATACAACAAAATGAAAAAATAAGACATAAATCAACTCTCATTGATGTAAATTAATTTAACATAAAATATCACTAAATACGAATTATTGGTCGCGTATAAGCCGTGAACGAACACGGAGAAAATTTTATATTAAAAATTACTATGTATGGCAGTAGCCGTGGACCATTGCTGGAATTGAAAAGTAATTTTTACACGGAAAGAACGGTTTTGCTGAAATATTAAAAAATTTGGCCAGATACAGATCTGAAAAATAATTTTGTTGGATCATCAAAATAATTATGTAGGACACTCCAACATAATGATAATACAGCAAAAAGTTTTGATATTCTAGCAACTATTTTAGGCGTCCTACATAATTATTTTGATGATCCAACAAAATTATTTTTCAGATCTGTATCTGGCCAAATTTTTTTATATTTCAGCAAAAACCGTTCTTTCCGTGTAATATAAAATTTTCTCCGTGAAGAATGAAACGGGAGGATCCAAGGGCCTCGCGTCTGTGCTCCGATGTCCCTCATGTTTCCCCGTTCCACGATTGTGTGAACCGCGATAAAACGTGCTTCGGAAGAAAAGGAGTGCTCGTACTCACTTTCGTTCCGCGCTTCGAGTACTCTCGTTCTCGGGTTCAGCGGCGACTCACGAGTCCAGACGGGCGGCGTGTCCATCCGTCGTCGTCAGGTCACCATCAGAACGGGGGCGCACGGAATCGCGGTTCACGATTCGACGATTCGCGAGCCCTGGAAGTCACGGTCCCTGTGATGTGCAACGGGTTCGACGTACCCGCGGGAAAACCGTCGGCAGTCGTCGTCGCCGTCGTCGGATAACGGTCTCACCGCGGCCACGATACACGCGTGGTGTTCCGTGCACACGCCACGGTGTAACACACGAAACTGCCGGTCTGAAGGAGAGCTCTCCTCTTCGGTGCCCCGGTGGCATAAGGTGGCGGCGGTAGAGAGGAAGGAAGGCCAGTCGGCTGCCAGCCGGCCGAACGACTTAACGGCGAGAGAAGGAGAGAGAGGAATTCGTTTTCTGGTGTGCGTGCGTGTATGACGCACACGAGGTGCCCTGTATGAACCTTGCGGGGTCCTGCGGGGCCGTGGGTTTCGTAGGTCCCCGGAGCGGATTCTCGCAGCGTGACGGTTGTAACCAGGTCTGACGTAAGGAAGCTCTTTTTTTTACTTTAATTTTACAATGGAATTTCTTTAAATTCTTGAGAGGCTTGCGTCATCAAGCTCGCTTTCTTTCCATATGCAAATAAAGATAAGATACATATAAATAATACACACAATAAGTTCATAAACAATACGATACTTTTGATACTTTAGTATAAGTAGAAGTTATGTGTAAGGAAAGAGAGAGTATACCTATCCACCCCGATACGAGATATATATTTTTTATACTAAAGGTAGAAATGCAAAAGTAAGATATACACGCAGAATTAAATATTCATAGAAGATAATTTTCATATATATGTCAAATTATACGCAGAGTGTCTCGTATTTCGTTTGGGCTCTTTTGATTCGATTTTTCCCGTCATATATATCGAATTTTCATATTTTTCTTGAAAGAAAGAAAATATTTCTTTTAAAAGATTCAAAATCTAAAACGTCCTAAAGTGTCTTAAATTTTCGTACATATTATATTCTAATATTCCCGAGTCTTCTTCCGTATAAGTCTAATTGACTCGATGCTATCGATTGCAAATTGAACGCCCCACCATTGCCCTACCAGCACCAACGTGCCGCCAAGTATCGTTACAAATTGTTGTAGAATCATCGCCCGGTGTTGCGCAAAGACCACAAAGAAGCTATTCCTCGAAGCATAATATCTAAGCTGGATAGAAACGCGGGCGCATTTCCCCTCGTCGGATGTAACCGGCGACCCTCATGTATAATCGAGTGCACTCAACTCCGCGATGCACCACGCGCGTACTCCGGAAATTCGACGTCGAGAGTCTTAAAGACTCCTAGAGCGACTCATCGCGCTCTTCAAAACGTCAAATTTCCGTTCAGACGGCAAATTTCCGAGTCCACGTCTCTTTCTATGGTATTCGATTCGATGCGCATCCCCAGAGAGATGTACGATCTAATTCTCTTCCAAAGAGAATAACGAATAATACGCAGAAAGTTTAACCCAATCTTTTAATGAACTCGTAAGAATTTCGTTATGCAAATTTATGAATATTGTTCGTAAAAATATTTTTTTACGAGCAATACTCGTTGTACTCGAGTAATCTCCATCCCAAGTAGAACAGAAAGTCATGATGACGTCAAAATTATGCTAAAATGACGCCTTTGACATAATTTTGAGGTCATCGTGACTTTAAAATGATGTCAAAGGCGTCCTTTTAGCATCATTTTGACGTCATCATGGCTTTTGTGTTCTACTTGGGATCCTCGTCCTCCGAGGCGCCTGCTGTCGATCGACATCATCGTCGCCGTCGTCAAGTGGCCGATGTCAAGTTCGCGGTGATGTAATTCCAAGTCCACGTGGACGATGACCGTGCCGCGGACGAGGGTGGAATTGCAGCGGTGGTAGGGACGGTGAATAATGATAATCGTGGTTGTTGTGACGAGTGGCCGTCGCTTTCGATCGGCGCACGACACTGACTATAGGAAACCTACCCCCTCGATGGCCTCCCGTCGGTCAAGACTCACCCCCGTTTGTCAGTACGGCGCCGGTGGTTGTTGCTACTGCACGCAGTGGAAAGGTGTGCTCTTACCCCCGCGAATGTACGAGTCACCGATCGACGCGGTATAAATCGCGCCTCACCGACCGATCGAGCCGAAAACGCGCGTTCGGCAGGGAGGGGGTGAGTGTGGGGTGTACGTGTGGTGAGTGCATTTCCGAAAAGGTGCTAGGAATTTTCCGGACGATACATGAAATTGCGAATGTAAGTGCATTTCCGTCAGCAAACTCTACCGGCTATACACTCGAGGACGTCACGTTGGATTTAAGTTCGATAAGTGGCCTAAGCGATCTTTTCAATTATGAAAGTCCTACGTGCTTTTATTAGGGTGAGATGAGCGTTTCGTTCCGCTCGAACGTGCTCGAACTTAACTTTTTTTTCGGGCAGTCAATAATAACAGCGAGCGAGAAATAATTACTCTTGCTTTAAGACTATACCCAGGCAGAACAGAAAGTCACGATAACGTCAAAATGATGTCAAAAAATGACACCAAAATTATCTCGAAATGACTGTCGAAGATGTCATTTGGCGTCATTTTGACGTCATTTTGACTTTCTGTTCTGCTTGGGTAACAACCGTGAGCAGATAATAATATTATCTCCCTAGTTCTTTTTTACATCTGTATCTATTAAAATTCGTTACAGCATCGGTTATTAAAATTTATTAACTGCAAACTGTTATTGGTAATTATTATTAATTATTCAAAAGATTTAGTTCTGATAGATTTATTAAAAATACATGTCTTCTTCATATATCACACGCGAGAAGAGAAAAGTTCGATTTTCTATAAGTATAATCGCGAATTATATATAATAACCAACAATGTACGTCATTCCGTGAGATAATAAATTCCATCGCAGTAAAAATATTATTAGAAAATGGACGGTAACGACGGTCGATGACATTGTAAATGAATTAGAAGACTAGACTGCTGTTTTAATCGACCGTTGATTTTTTGAGCGGCTTCTTTTGACGCGAGCTCTACTTTTTAATGACTAGGATAAAATATTTTTATTGGTCATCCGGCCCGTTTGTTTGCTTTTACTTTCAACAAGGCAGTAAAACGCAATCTTCTGGAACAATGCCGCGATGGTATCATTCGTGTTCGAAGAAAAATGATTCCATCCTCCGAGCAAGCATCGGTGCAGGCTAGTGATTTCAATGCTTCTACAGAACGATTTTAATTAAGCCTTCAACTAAGAAGAAGGATTTATTACTCTAGAAATAAATTGAGTGATTTTGCTTAGAAAAAGACCTAAATTAATAGATTTATTGTTGTAGTAAATTATACTCGTTGCATTGTTATATTCATTTTACTCCATTTATTATATTTATTATGTCTTCCAAATTTCTCGGATTTACTTGTAATTTATTGCTCATTATTGATTATTTCGTACGTATTCATATTTTTTTTTATATTTGTTTACGTTTCAGTTTTCAGAAAAATTTATTTCCACGTAAATCAATTCTAGAGCGTTTCGAGGTAGCTTTCGCTTTAATTGCGATAACACCTAATTATCATCACGGGCGAAACGAAGCTTGGCGAGGATTCGCAATCGGATCGAGCACAATGCGCGAAACGCCCATAATTAGATGACTATTGAATGCGCAAGTGGTTGCATAAATTTTCGCATTTCGAATTTGCGCGTTTACCGGAAAGATCTTGACGAGATAAGCGTGATCTTAAATCTCACGGTAAACAGCAGTTTACCCTAATATCTCCATCTTGTTCGAAAAATATCTGAAAAGTTCTCTCTTTTTCTCTCTACATTAAAAACAGAAGTTATACATATCTTAAGCAATATTTACGAAGAATTGTCAACATCTGATTAATTATTAATGCGACATATCATTTTTGTCAAACGATTTCTCGTTGGATGCCGTTTTGACGTAAGAGCATTTCGTAGATTTAAAACTTTCGGAATGCGACATTTCGCGCGTGCAACGAACTGACAGCTATTTTTTTTATTACTTCTTGATTACAAGCTAATACTGGGATAATATAGATTCGGCAGGTTGACGAATGGTGCTGGTGAAAAATCCGTCTCCGACCCGCGGCCCGAGTCCCCAACGAGAAAATGGGAAGAACGGGAGGTCGAGAGGACGAAGAGGCGGAGGAAGGGGCTCGCGAGGAAACAGTCCCGGCGAGCAAACTGGTTCTCGAGGAAGTAGTCCAGGAAAGAGCGGCGGCTCCGACACCAAGGGAAAGGGAAAAAACACGCTGTTGCATTCGCGGGGTAACGAGTGAGTATCCTAGCTGCCAACCGCGTGTCGAGACGAACGAACGAGTCGCCAATCGATCTAGACTGCTTCGCGCCTAGAGTTGTACGTGGTATTTCCGCTGCCTCTGGCACACACTTCCTTTCGTCCATGAGGATTACTCGTCGAAATTCCCACCGTCTAAGCCCGAGGTCTCGATTATAATCGCACGTTAATAAATTTATTTTTTTACTTCACCTGCATTAATATTTATGCTTGTGAAAATAACCCTTTAACGCCCCCGGCAAATCCAGGAGCGGTAAGAGAAAAAGGACTACGGGATCTTTTTCAGGTTCATAATAGAAGATTTTTTACTAAAAAAAAAAAAAATATTAATTTTCTGAAATTTTCTCGTTTATTGTCGTCCATATTGGATCCACTATTTTTAATTATAAAAATCTGATACCAGATTCTTGATCAGCAACCCCAAAAACCCTAAAAACCAACTTATCTGGATTTATTCCGTCTTAGAAGTTGGTGTTGAACTACTAACATTTTTTACCCCAAAATTCAATTGTTGTTTAAAATTTGACCCATTATTTCATAATAAAAATTGAATATAATATTCTTCATAATTTTTTTCCGAGTAGTGTTGATCCCTATGAATAAAATAAGCCAAGCCGCTTATCAAAAGGTTATTATTTGAAAAAGTTATGAATTTTTCCGTAGGTGGGACATATATGTCCCGGAGGCGCGAAAGGGATAACATACAATAATGTGCGACTTACAGAATACTGCCAAAATTATTATCCGCGTAAAAATATAAATAATAATGGTTTATAGATATGAAATTTTTTCCCAAGGAGGACCCGACAATTTCGTCTACAAACAGATAGTTCCTTATATATCAGAAATTGATTAAAGAAAAAATTATTCGAGCAATAAACTTTATACGAGTAATACCATCGCGAAGTCTTCCTGTCATGGTATAAAATAACAATAATTGCGTCCATCAAGCAGTACCTTTAATAAAATATATCGACATCTTTCTGTCTGAAAGTAGACGCGAAGGACAACATATTATTGTGCTCCGGCGACAAAATTACCGCGAAACAAATTTGCCTAATCGAAAAACGAATAGTCGACGTAGCGAAGCATTGACGGCGAAGCCATCGACGCCGTCGAAAAAGAAGATTAACGATAATGGGCAAACGAGTCAGAAATCAACAATTGATTTATGTACTCTTTTTTATGAATAAATTACGAAATCGTAACTAAAGTTTTTGTTGCTTCTTAGGTCTGTCTCTAATCAGAAAATGATATTATATACGCGTTTTAATATATCAATTTTATCCCAATAAGTTTAAATAATTTATATAAGTTGTAAATCTACCGTAAAGTTTTTTTTGCAAATTATTTCGCAAAATAATATATGTATTTTATTTTATATGTAAAATATTTTCGCGTACATACTGATAAATTTATATCGCAAATTTTCGCGTAAATTTCTCGAAAACTTTCTCGACAATAGAACGGAATAACGTATCAATGATTTGTGTAGTTGCAAAGACGATAAACATCGTCGAAAAAAAGCTTCGACAATCGATCGATACGTGACAAGTTGAAGTGACGTACGTATGTTACTTTCAAGCAAATACGTGATGGAAAAACTCGATTATCGGGACGTTGTGCTTTATCGTTTTGATTTATCATGATAAAATCGGAATGATGATTACGGTACATGTGAAATTAATAGATAAGCGTGAAAATCGACGTCTTTTTCTTATGCAAAAAATCAGATGAAATTGACAATTCTAATCAGTGCTTAATATTTCATAATCAAGTGGCACTCACGCCAAGTAATCGGGATTTTACTTACGTAAGAGAAACCAATCGGTAAAGATAACAAAATACGTCACAATATACATTGATGTACGTTTCGCTTAAGCTTAAAAAGAATTTAAGATTGCGCTTTTATAGCGTGCAATAGTGTTTAGTAATCTTTTTGTATATAATTATAAAAGCAAAAGTTTATGCATATAGAATTATAAAGTAATATTATAAAATTAGAAAGAGCAACATTATAAAATTTTAATTAATAGTTACATAATTTCGTCGTTATAAAGTTACAATTAGAGATATAATTAAATAGTAGTTGTCAAAATGTAAAATAGATCATATAAAGTGGGCAAAAATTTTTTGGGTGATATTAAAGTAAACTATTTTTCACGTTTGTCTCTCTCTCTCTCTCTCTCTCTCTCTCTCTCTCTCTCTCTCTCTCAATAAATTACGTCTGCTTTTTACTTTGTAATTTATAATTTAGCGTATTATTTTTCGCGCTTACTTTAATCTCGAGATTGTGCGGTCTCGCGAAATGGCTCTATCGATTCGCGGTTTCGCGAGCAAGAAAATTGGTCGGCGGGATAGATTGTCCTAGCTGGAAATCGTTCGGAAGATCTGGGACAAAGATGACACACGACGCGGCCATCAAGAGGGACAGTAACTCACGCACGTTTGCTAGTATTCGATTTTACACGGGACGCTTGTGTAAACTTCACCGCATCGATACGAAAAACGATTCACACGCACGGGCATTTCTACGCTTCCGGTATCATACGTGTCGACATTGCTTATCGATTACGGGAGCATTACGGTCTCTTCCTCGGTCCTATGTGGTCTCTCGGTACAATTTTATATTAGTAACAAAATAACATATATATAAATACATATAATACTTTATTCTAAAATATAAATAAAAATATATAATATCTCTCCATATACACTAGAAAATTAAAACTCTTTTCAATTACAATCTTAACTAATCTCATGAATTAATCTCATGAGATTAATTTAATTTAATCTCTTTTAATAAAAGATATTTTATACATTATAATTTTAATTCAATAATAACGGTATCAAGTTATTTTAATGCAGCTTATTTGAATTTTTTTTAACGAATATATGTTTAATCATAGACCAAAATTGAACATATATTTTCCGATAGACTGTAATAGACATACATCACGCAAATCGCGCAATAATGATTTAATATTTTATATCAGCGCATGAGTGACGACCTATCACGCGGCAATACTTTCTTTACAGATCTGAATTTGCATTAGGCACGCGACTGTATTTGAATAATAATTGCGCATTTAATTTCGCACCTGCTTTCGCCATGACCGTGAAAACTCATCTCTGTCGTTTAAATGCAGTCGTGAATTTGTGTAATATCCCAAGGAGAACAGAAAAGTCAAAATAATGTCAATTTGACATCATATTGACCAAATTTATGTCATTTTTTGGTCATAATTGAAATCTCGATCTAAAAATAAAAAAAACATAATAAAAAAGGAGTCATTATAAAGTCATTTTTAAGTCATCTGAGGTCGAGATTTCAATCATGACCAAAAAATGACATAATTTGGTCAATATGACGTAAAATTGACATTATTTTGACTTTTCTGTTCTCCTTGGGATACATACAGTAGAATAATTTGTGAATTTGTGTGTATACAGTAGGGTAATTTGCATTAAACGTTATATTAAAATGCTGAAAATGCTTGCAAACGTCGGAGTTTGCGTTCTCCGCGCATCTTTCTGAATCGTGAGATCCGAGAGAGACGTTCGAGCGCTCTATTTTCGGTGACTTTGCGTTGTATACGAAAAAGAAACAAAAGAACGTGTCGGGATATTTACGCACGTACATATATACGGGGTGGTTGTTACGATATCGTCTATGACTACGGGGAGGTCGCACGGCAAGGTGCCGCAATCGATAAACAACATCGAAGTACATCGTAAAAGTGCGTACGTCCGTTCATCCACGTGTGCGTATGATTACTATCACAAGGAAGACGAGGACAGCATGAGTCTCTCTCGGTGAACCGAACGACTTTTGCGGTTCTCGTTTAGAGTATCGTAAAAATAATCCCAACACACGCGGCCGTACTCACGTGCGGCACGACAATTATTGTAAAACGATAAGCACCGAATCACTTCGCACGTGACTCACGCGTGTGTATGCACAGGGAGGAATTGTCCCAAATTCGTGCACCCCTTGGGCGACCACGAAAAACCGTTTAGAGCAAATTAATTGAGTTAACAGGGCATAATCAAATATGCACCGTGGTATCGTACACGAAACTTTTGGATCTCGAAGTTTACGCAATTACACTGAAAGAAAAAGTGTGCAAATTAGGAATTTGCACAGGGCTTCCTCATCAGGAAGTTTTTCTTTATTTCTTCTTTTTTTTCGTTTGGCTTCCTCATAGAGAAAGCTTTGTGAATCAACGAAAGTTTGAAGATTACAGTTTTATATGAACATACACACTTCATTACTCGAAAAGTACTTAATGAAAAAATACTTTATTATAGTGTTTTGAAAAGCACTCGAAGTAAGCTATAAGAATATGCAATAAAAAAGTGGGGTTTCAATAGTAAAAATTGAAAAAAAAACCTAAAATAAAAATTTAGAAAAAATTAAAAATTTTATAAATATGAGCGCAAAAAGAACCCTGTTACCGATCATCGCACAATTCAATAGGGATTTTCCTTAAAAAATTCGTTTAAAAAAAAACGAACTCGATATCTCAAAATTTGCGGAAGTTACAGCGTTCACGGACATCCAATCCGCACACACATACACACATACATACACACACATACACACACACGGACATTTTGTAGAAATTAAAATTTTCGATGTTTCAGAACATTCTAAACACATTGGCATTAAAAACTGAAAAAAAATTTTTTTCACGAAAACAAAGCTTCCTCTATGAGGAAGCAAAAATGTATGATATTTGGAACTATTATATAATGACATAGTAAATAATTATTAATTAGGAATATCATTTTTATAGTAAGTGTTACCATTACGTTGGTGACAATTACGATATAGGCATAGTATTAGTGAGTCACTAATACTATGCCTATATCGTAATTGTCACTAATAGTGACCCATGTAAAATTTTTACCAATAATTATGTATAATCATTTGAGGTAAAAATAGAGTGAGATAAAATATATGGAATAGTAAGAGAAATTAACTATTTTATATAGTCAATACAATTGGAATATTTGGCAAATATTGGTACAGGTATGATATGATGACTATAAATCTGCGTTCACTCTGCTATATTTTGCATGTTTAAATAAATTATAAAATATGTTTGAGGCCAAAACTAACTATAAAATATAATGACATTATTGTTATTCCAACCATTTTTTTCTCTCAGTGTACAAGGACGTATTTTTACACAATTGACTATTACATGTCACACGTGTGATTATGGAGACGTGGGGGAGAAGAAGGAAAGTATTTCGGGGGGGAACGGGAAAGTCTTTCGGTAACTCTGGATTTTTGCGCGAGTCATTGTACTTTATCCTGCTAGAAATTATTCATCAAAAGACAAGTGCCATCGACGTCGATTCAACCAGTCATTTCTGGGTATTATCTCGTCGCGGCGAAAAGACATTGCAAACCGCATTGTCTTTCGAAGATCGCGGTTTTTGAAGTGACGTTTCGTGTCCAGCTACTCGATATTCATTCGTTCGAGGAAGTAGTTTCAGTGATGGAATGACACAAACGCTTCGAGTATGAGATTTGCGGGGTTGCAACGAGAACCTCTTGAGAATCGCTGTTTGCCGTTCGACTGATCGATCGAACGATCCGGTATTTACCAACAACATCGTTGTCCTAAATCATTGAGGAGGGGTCTATCGGAATGAAAAAGAAATCGCGCCCGGATAACACGGCCAAACACGCGAGCGGCTAGCGTCCTCCCGATGCGCTTCGATCGGTGCCTCGTGAATTATGTGGGCTGACCACGCGATTAGAGGTCAATCGGACGATTGACTGGACATTTCCGTATCGGACGTTTGCGATCGCGCATTCATGGAACGCCGTTAATTTGCGGAATTAGATCGGCGGTTCGCGTTTAATAATAGAAACCGCCGACGGTAGCTCTATGCACGTAATGATAATAACCGCACTGACGTTCTATGTACGCTTTTTAAATATAGAAGCTCGAATGTCCACGCGGAGATCTTTAACTGCGGCAACTTTTACAAGGAGATTTTTAACTATCCGGAGTAAATGGCAACGCGACGTATTCTGTATTCAAAGATAATTACCTTTAATAACGATGAAACATTATCCACTTTTTTTTTAATTTCAAAAGTGACAAACGATTATTTGTCAGATAGATAAAGGCGAGAGTTTTAAGTCACACTTTCTGCCGCTTAAACATTTATGTACATATCTGTTAATCTTTATTGCTCTTTATGAATTTATTTCATTAGTATATGTTAATAATGAATTGCAAAGATAATGTTATTACGTGTTTGCAGGGTCGGCAGCATCGAAAGATTAATAGACGGCGATAAGCGGATAATTGCGACCAAGCATTTACTTCCAGAAAACAATATAAATGTCGTCGTCAGGTATCTAGCTCGATTCGCTCTTATATCAGTCAGGTATTTAAAATGACTTTGAATTATTATGACAACGTCTATTCTCATTCTTCTTAGAATTCGTCCGCTCAGTAATAAGGAAGTTAAATCCGGCGATGAAATGGCCGTGCAATTTCCCGGCGATGGACAGATATATGTAAGTGCGAGAATTGTATTATCCGTAAAATGATCTATCCTCCCGTATCCTACTCTCGATCTGGATCCTTCGATTTCTGAAGCCGATACTATCCCGATCCTTCCCTACACATTTCTCCATAATTTCCCTACTTCTCTATTTCTTGACAACAATAGAGATATTTCTGATGGTCCAGTTAAGCAGAACCTCGTACTTTTATCTTGCAGTGCGACGCGGTTACGAGCAGCGGTGACAAAAAGCCGAAAGTATTCTCCTACAACGTCGTTTTCGAGCCAACCGCTACACAGGAGGATATCCTGCAGTACTCCGGTATTAAGAACCTCATCGAAATGGCGGTGGAGGGCTTCAGCTGCACCGTGTTTTGTTACGGACAGACCGGAAGTGGCAAAACGCATACCCTGACTGGACCTCCGAAACTCGTAAGCGAAGAAAACAAGTCTCCACTTTAACCATTTTGCTCTGGATTCTTTTCTTAAATCTTGCTAAGTAATTTTTTGTTTCACAAGAATGCGAATAAATAATATCGAAGAATAAATAATGCGAAAATTCTCATAACAACGTAGATCCCGCTCTAAATAATAATTTCAATACTTCTTGAGCCTTTCAAAAGAATATTTAAAAGTTATTTCAATGTTCAGGAACAAATCGTAAATTGAAGTTACGCAGTTTTTTTACGGCGTCGCAGTACATGTCCGTCTATATAGTGCAGGAGACAGTGCGATACGTAAAACACATGGTGACGTTAGCGATCGATAGCTACATAGCTAGTCGGAAGGTTAAAGTTGATTGTCTTTCGTAGATAAGATAATGCGCGCGTCTAAGTCATACTAACAATAAGTAACGTCGTTTCTTGCAACAAAACGCAATATTGAAATTTCGATAGGTCAAGCCTGTAATAAAAAACAACATTTTAAAGTGATCCCTCTTTAAAAAGTATAGAGAATACAAAACATAGAAGAATATGAAACGAAGAAAAAGTTTTGTTTTGTTATCCATACTCGTTTGAATGCTATAAAAATTTTTTTCTGATGACGAGAGAATATTATAACGATATATCTCAATGAAAACAAATTCTTGAATAAATTAATACAATACAATTTAATTAATATATAGCAACTAATTGTAATTAATAAATATAATACATTTAATAAAATAAAAAAAA
>NJRQ01000300.1:196117-221808 GCA_003063805.1 Aphaenogaster ashmeadi
TATAAAATCTCAAAGTCCGGCTGGAACGTTTGGGGCCACCCTGTATATGCATTAAATAATGCTAAAATTAAATTGACTCATTTTTACATTATATCGTTCCTATTTATAAAGTTAAACTAATATTTTTTTGTAACAGTTCGATAAAATGAATCCGTACTCGGAGGAGCATGGTCTGGTCTTCCGTTCCTTCGTCTACCTATTTAAAGTCCTTCAAGAACACGAGAACTGCAACTTTGTGCTAAAGGCTTCCTTCCTGGAAATCTATAACGAGAAGGTCTGTCTTTGAAACGATAAGATATCGTCATAATAAGAACAATAAAATAAGCATTTTTTAATTGTCGTAAGAAAAAGCGAACTTTTTTCACGTGTAAAATGAAACAAGCAATTATCGTCGCGAGGAAATTCTGTTATAAAAATGATAATATAAATGGTAATATAAAAATTAACGAAATGAACAGGTGATAGATCTCTTAAATCCCGGGACTTCGAGAAAAACCCTGGCAGTTCGGTGGAGTAAAAAGACGCGCGGATTCTTCGTCGAGAATCTCTTCACGGTAGAATGTGAAGAACTGGACGATCTTCTGGCGGTTCTCGAAGAAGGTAAGACTTTAAAGAAGTAAGCGACCTCGCCGCGGAAGGAAGCCATAAGATTCTATCTCGTAAATTCTCGAAATTCTTATTTGACTCTCTAGCATTATAATTGATAAAATCTAATATTTTCTTTTAATTGATATTAATCGTATCCATCTCAGAAATTGGAGGTCACAATTACGGAATGCTGATCTCTATGTTTTTATAGGAACGAGGAATAGATCGATCGGTACGCACAATATGAACGAATATTCCAGCAGAAGCCACTCGATTTTGACTGTAAATATAACTTCTGAGCAAGCAGTGAGTAAATACGATACTTCGTAGTTATTATACATATTTCCCTTGAGACGAAGACGAAAATATAGCTCAGAGATAAGCATCGAAAAACATCAGAATAGCGTATCGGATTTTGTACGGGGGCTAATAAAAGTTTAATTTATTTCACCGTCATTTCTCGCCACTCAAATTGACTTTTATCGAAAATTAATGAGCGGCAGGCGTATGAATAAACCGTCTGTACTCATCTCTCAACGAGGCAAAATTAATTTTCTCCATCACCGTCGACCAATTCACTTTACCGCCACTTCTCGCCGCGCGATCCAAATTAATTTATAACGAGGACTGATATGAGCCTCTCCCACATCGATAGATGGAGAACGGTGTGTTCATCTCGAAACAAGGCAAAATTAATTTCGTGGACCTCGCCGGAAGCGAGATGACGAAGAAAACTCAGAGCGAGGGCAAGACGTTGGAAGAGGCGAACAATATTAATAAAAGCCTCATGGTACTAGGTGAGTCCATAATCTTAATTATATTTTCCAAAATATATTTTATATCCAACTTAAATGTGAGAATTTTTTCTATGTATAACACAGCTTGATATAATTCGTTATAAATACGATACCTGCGAAGTTCGATATTTTTTTACGTTACGACCGACACTATATAATGCAAATCGCGTGAAATCACGTCGCATTAAGCAATCATTTCACTGTGAATAGCGATAATAATTAATTTATCGACGGAAAATTAGATTAGATCTTGACTTTGAAATTGCGGCGCGTCTATTATTTAGAATAGCTGAAGTGATCGATAGCTGGACTATTAAGTTACTGACATGTGAAAAGACGTGCCCCGCGTGCCTTCCGCCTATGGAAAATAATCGATAAACTTTCGCGATTACGCGGCCGCGAGACGAAACAATAAGAGCCTTTTCGCAAAAAAATCTTCTAGATAACGCGTGCTTTTTGCAAAATCGTTCAAGAAAGACGCGATACTTTTCACTCGTGATTTCGCGAAATATCGAACTTGTAATTCAAATATGACTTCCTCGTGAGGGTAAACGTCGTTTATATATTTTGCACAGGCTACTGTATCTCTTCCTTGAGCGATGGAAAACGGAAAAGTGGCCATATCCCTTATCGGGACAGTAAACTGACGAAGCTTTTGGCCGATAGCCTTGCTGGAAACGGCGTCACGTTAATGGTGAGTTGATAATTGATAAAGATTTTTATAACGAATCGATTCGCGATTGATAACGATGTTTCCGCGAAAACGTTATTCACAATGTTTACGTGATAAATGTTAATATAATATATCATATATGTCCATAAACTGGCATTATTAATGCCATTGTAAAAAATGGATTAGAAGGAATCGATAGGCGATAAATTACATCGGAAAAAAATCTAACCGATAAAAAATTTTATTGGAAATTAATCGAATAACCGATAAATTATATCGGAAATTAATCAAACAAGAAACTGGATTTTTCTAATCTATGAAAACAGAATTTTCAGAAGAATTAACTAGTTGATCAGAGGAATTAACTATAGTTGATCAGAGGAATTAACTAGTGGATGAATATTCAAATCCATCTACTCTTCTAAAATTTGCTGATTTTATATAATATATTTAATAGGCACGAAAAATGATTGAAAAATCTGTTACATAAATTCCTAACAATCCTTTCAACTCGCTCAGTTCTTGCAATTGTAATTTTATTTTAACAAAATTTTTATTTTAACGTAAATTTTATTTTATCGGTAATTATACGTTTAGATCGCCTGCGTTTCACCAGCTCGTTCGAACGCCAACGAAACATTAAACACCTTGAGATACGCTGCGAGAGCCAAGAAAATCGCCACGAAACCTATTATAGTGATGGTAAGATCAGGCACCTGCTTCGAGCAGATTTTAAAAGGCATTTTGAAATACCTGAAATCTCATTTTTCTTTTTGCAGGATGCACGCGAAGCACTAATTCTCAGCTTGAAGCGCGAAGTGGGGGCTCTTCAAACCGAAAATGATCATCTAAGAATGACTCTTCATCTCAACGAAGCTCAAAATATGATCCGCAGCGAATCGAAAAGTATTATTCGCATATCCCTATCTCATCATTCATTTCTTAATGATAGTGTCAAACGCGAGAAATAATTCAAAGCGACATTAGAACATGAGTCAATATAAGTTAGCACACAGAGAAAAAAAATTTGTTGAAAAACGCAAAATGTGTTTCATCCAACTAAAATTTAGTCTGATACGTTCAACTAATCATTAGTTGGTTTAATTGAACATTAGTTGAATTAACTAATTCTTGATTAAAAATTTTTGATGGTTGACATGAATAAACTATACCTTTTTTAATGCAACTTAATAATTGTTGAATCAACCATTGGATCAACAACCATACAAATTTAGTCCATACAATTTTTTTTCTCAGTGCATAAGAATTTGTTTTGCAAATTGTTGAATGTTTTTCGTGTATCAACCCTTTCAAAGAAGTAAAAGTCCGAATCTCATATATAGAAATGAAAGAATTAACGATTCAACAGCTTGATAAATCAGAAAAATAAAGGAACGATATACACAAAAATGATAATTAATAATCTCGTGTTAAAATAATTGTGATAAATCGATTAAATACAATTATTAATTGCGAAGATTGAGAATTCGATCTCGCAGAATAATAACTCGCTCTTTCCTGTGTGCTTTTTTTTGTACTATTATTCTCATCGATCGTTTGCAGGCGAAAGAATAGCCATAACACCGCCACCGGTGGATTTCGACAAATTGGCCGAGATGGAAAGCTCGGAGCTGAGCACCCTGATCCACGCATACATCACCGAGAACGAGGCGCTACGACGCGAGAACGCGGAGCTCTATGCCACGCGGGACCAGGTGATACGGGACCAGGAACTCGTTTGTCGGGAAAACGAGAGGCTGCTCAGAAAACTCGAGGACGTAAACTCGTAAGTCCGCTAAACGGCGCGACATTTCCAGTGCGATTTATGTTTGGTGATAAATATTCGAAACATATCTATGTTGTTTTTCTCGCCTTTCGCGTCAAATTTACATTCGAATCTACTAAGAGTATCTCTCTCTTATTTATTTTCGTACATACATACATATATTGCTTTCACAGTATCTCACACGGTTTATACTATTTTCAAATCACGCGAGGTTTTACACGCGGTATCCCGCATATTTCAAGCGCGAAATATCCTTATGAAATTAACGATGTAATTAAAATGATTCGGTTTGAATTTTTTTATCTAAATTTTAAAATTCGCATATTACAATCTGGCTCTCCTAGTTTCTTTTTCTTAGACTTAATGCTTTGCATTTAGCGTATTTAACAGGAATCTTTATAGTATTTTATAATATTTCTGCAGAGTGTGCTGCCGATCGCCTATAATACCAGCGAGACCCTCGTATTCGGCGGAATTATTATTGAATGACAACAATGAAGACGTACCGGGTGCGACCAACGTCTGGACGAATCCGAACGCTGCTCCCAGTCCGGTGTATTCCTTCTCGAAGGTACGATCAAAGTGCACCTGAAACGATAATACGTAGTTAATAAGGGAAATTAACACTCATAATAATATAATAACGCAAAGGCGTGTGAGATTAGTTCTCGATAGATAATAAGTCTCGAAAGACATATTAGATCACAGTGTCTTAAGAAAGATTAAGGGCCGGTTGTTCCAACTTCTTGGTAAGCTAACTAATAGTTAAATCATATGTCTCTCTTTGTTTCTCCTTCGAATTAGACAAAGATGAACATATGATTTAACTATTAGTTAGCTTACCAAGAAGTTGGAACAATCAGCCCTAAGACTTTTTAGTGACCTGACCTAAAATAGGCCGCCTGTAACTTCGGTGTAAACGCATGTTACCCGACCTAAAGGCTTACTAATTTTCTCGCTAGGATTTGCTGCGTTGTAACTGTGTTCCACTGTGAAAATAATTTTTAAAAAATAAAATTTCGCGAAAATAATTTAGGTCGCTTACGGTGTAAACAGTTGGTGGCCAGACCTACTTTGATCTCAGCATTCACGATATTCTCTCTCTCGAAATACACCGTAATATCTTCAATTGCGATATATATTTTTTATTTCAGCATACGGTTAGTAGCGGACTGTACAGATCAGCTGGCAGTATGCCGGAAAAGGTGCTGAAGGAGCTCGACAAGCGCAGGATCGTCGGCAGTTACAATAATATTGCCGAGGCCTACAAGGACAAGAGCAATCACCGTCGACACAATTCGTGGGACAACAGCAATCGGCCTATGATCAGCCCGGATCAGAGAATCTCTCCAGTGGATATAAATCAGTAAGTAACTAGATCTTACCGCGATCTAATTTAACGAATAAGTTTTTGGATAACAATATAACGTTATAGTTTCATTACCACAATTCAATAATTATTTTTTATATAATTATTTTATTATATTATGTCATTTTTGCATTTTTATACATTATTATAGTTTATCTTGAAATTATATATATGTATATATATTTTTCTAACTGCTTTAAAGAAAATATTTTCTAGAAATATATTTCTCGTGTGCCTGAGTGAGTGTAAATGTACGTATCAAGTTTGTAAGGAACTTGTATGAATGATCGTATCAAATTGCATCAAACGTGATACCTGGGGAACATGTGTCTCCATATCTGTTATAGAAAATTTCGGAAATTTCTATGAAAGAAAAGCATCATGTCCAATTTTTATTTCGAGATATCTATGGAATATTCGATTGATAGTATAGAATCTGAACTAACGTCTCAACTTCAAAAACGATAAAAGAAGAGTCTCGTTCAAATTTCGAATAAAACACATGCGTCCATTCTTCGTCCAGTTTTTATATTGAACGAAGCGTGATTGTATTTGCAAATGTCACAAATAATTCTGGGATTTTAAAAATCTTACAGCCAGCCTCGAAAAAGATTATCTTTGTCATATTTCAATCTCAAGGATTTGAAACAAGAATTTTTTCCCGGTTGCGAATTTCATCTCGCGGGAGACACCCCTCGTTCCCCGAGGTACCACGTTTGACGCTTGCCACCCGTACGCCCCAATCCCGGACAAAACCGGCTAAACTAACCGAAGGCACACGCGGTGACAGTCAAGGTCAAAGGACGACCTTGCGGCGCACCTCGACGGTCCCTGAGGAGAACAAGCCTCCGCCGTCGAGGTCGAGGTCGAGGTCGAGCGACCTGCCCGCTGCGGACGGCTTCATCACTACCATCATTACCTCAACCACCACCACCACCACCCCAACTACCACAACTACCACCGCTACCTTCACGACCGCCACCAATGTCGCTACCGAGATGCACGCCGAGCAATCTAACGGGTCGCCTGATTCAATCCTGAGCGGTCCTCTCGAGGAGGGCGCCAATTCCGCCCCTGACTCCGCGGACTCGATCGCCCCCACCGTCCCCTTCCCGCCGATATCGCACTCGCCCTCGTCTTTCGCGACGTCGGAGCCGGAACCGCGGGACCCGGACCGGAAGTCACAGTCGCGGGCCAGCGGGAAGGACAGGAGGAACGCCGGGGGAAGAGTCAAGGACGAACATCGGGCGTTCGGGAGTCCGGTCTCCGTCGACGATGACGACGCGCGATTTTGAGACCGCGTGAATCTCCCGACGGAGATGTCGTTTAAAAACATTCATTCTCGAGGGAACGATCGAGAGGAAAGAGAGACAGTCTCCCTATTTTTATTCTGTGAGACAACATTGAGTGTCGCGTCTATTTGTACACTAATCATATACGATTACTCATAATTGTAACTGTAAAATATACTACACACACGTCGGACAAAGCCTTTCTCTTAGGTCATACCGCCTCCGTCGAGAGAGAAACGACGAGAGTTGTACAGAATAAAATATAAATTATTTAAAGCTGTGTAAGAGAATTAACGAATTAAAGCGGATTGAAAGTGAAAATTCTGCGTATCGATCCGTGCGTCCTTTCCCCTTGTGTCTACTTCTTTCAGAATCCGTGTATTTCTTTAACATTCTTACCTATATTTTAAATTAATATTTAAATTTAATCTTCCTTAGTTACTTATTTAAATTATACTTGTACTTAAATTTAGTCCTACACTTCCCTGGTGGAAATAAATTTATGAAAAACTACAAACATGGCCCAAATCGCGTAGTTTTAACGTAAAAATTGCGGGAAAATAATCTAAAATGTTATAATGTAAAAATGTAAAAATGTAAAAATAATCTAAATGTTTCTTAGGCCCAGTTCCACAATCTCTAGTTAACTTAACCGGCCGGTTATTCCATTGGAATTGACCAATCGCATTTGTTAATTTTGCTTAACGACAAATGCGATTGGTCAATTCCAATGGAATAACCGACCGGTTAAGTTAACTGGAGATTGTGGAACTGGGCCTTAGGATGTAATTATAACATTTTAGATTATTTTAACGAAATTTTTACATTAAAACTACGCGATTTGGGCCATGTTTGTAGTTCTTCATAAATTTATTTTTACCAGGGTTAAATTTAGTCTTATACTTAAATTATAATTGTACTTATACTTAAATTTAGTCTTTCTTACTTTTACTTATATTTCCTTTGGCTCTACTAAATCTACATTGCTCCAACATGGCGAATGCGTTGAAGCAAAAAATGGCGCGTTTTTTCATGGATCACGTCAATTACATATTCGATAAAAGGAATCGCTTCAGATTCTTACAGAAATAGATTCTCCAAGGTTGTAATTTTGCAGTTTCATTGCCATTCCTAAGATTCGCGACCAATAAACATTTTGTGAATTAATTACGAGAGATTAATTACTATTCAAAGCCCGCACTTTGTCTTTCTCCGCAAAAACTTAAATTGTTCCGAATATGGCTCGGCGTCGGCAACCAGTGATGTGCCGTATAATTTACGTCAATTCTTTACATGATTACTTACGTGTAACGAAATAATTCTTTACATTGCTATTTTCCACGTAAAAATGTAAAGAATGTAAAGAATTTCGTAATTGGCTGGTTTACATTTATAATAAATGAAAACATTTAAAAAAATAATCTTTATTTAAATTTTCCAAATCAAATACAAGTTTACCATAATAATAAAAATGATTTTTTTACTCTACTTTAATTCAACATAACATAATAAACCAAATATCACAATTATCCATTGTCAGGTGTGAATGAAAGAACTTTATTTAATATTCATCAGTTTCATTAGAATCGGTTATTCTAAAAGAGTAGTATATATGCAGAAGTCTTTTTGACTGTTCAAAGGTTAAACTTTCCAATTCTTTACATATTTTACATTATTTACATTCTTTACATATTGTTTACATTCTTTACGTATTCTTTACTTCTATGTAAAGAATTAATTCTTTACACGTAAACGCACATCAAACTGTCGGCAACACGTCGTCGCGAGGGACGCGTCCTGGGCACGTATTATGAATTTATTCGGAAACTATTCCGTTCGGAATGATAGTCACTTGTCCTATGCTTGTCTTTGTCGTTTCCTTGTAGTTTTCCTATCTTTGTCCCGTGTTTTTCGGAATCATTCCGAATGGAATCGTTTCCGAATAGATTCATAATACGTGCTCTGATTGGCCGCGCGCTCTTCGATCTCTCGCTACCCCGCGGTCGCGTCACGTGACCGCATCACCGCGAACGCGCGCCGTGATTGGCGCTCGCACGCTGCCAACATACGCGCACTGTTCCAAACTTCATTGCGCATTGCAAATTTATCATTTCCATTCAAAGCAAAAGAATAAAGCATGAAATTTACATCGACAGAAAGAAAGACGATTTTTTAATAAAATCGTAAAATTAATGCGTCGCGAACTCGTTTAATCAAACGAATTCTGAGAGTTTTTTCATTTCCATGCGCGCGTGGTCGCGGCCCGGATAATTAAGACCAATTTTCAAATCGGATTCTGTTTTTAACAAAAAGATTTAATGTACAAAATAAAGATAGCGATTATGTATAGCATTGAAAGTTTGTGTTTTTTAGCTTTTTTCTTTATAACTTTCTGCATTATTTAAATTTAAAAATTATGTATTTTTTAAACGTAGGTTTATATGAAAAATTACAGAAGGTGTAAAAAGAGCAGCTAGCAAGAGCAGATTAGTAATAATGTTATCGTAACTAGGGTTTTCAACTGCAAGATCGATTAAACTAGATATGTTATGAACTTGTGTTTGATCGGAAATATGCGTAAAAAATGTGTGAAATATTAAGTTATTAATATACTTACCGTAGAATAATTTTTGTATAATTATATTTTCAAGACACCTTTCTTAAGAAATTGAACTTCTTGAATGTTTAAATATAATTATAATCAGTTTGTAACTTAAAGATGAGTTTGATGAACCTAGTAACCTGAAATAGAGCATATGACGTCATTTCGATCTCGGAGCGATCAAAATAGAGAGTTTTTGCAATACCGTCTTTTAGATACGGTGAACGCTAAAATCACGTTATTGGGTCGACCCCAGTATCTAAAAGACGGTATTGCAAAAACTCTCTAATTTACTGCAGTCGAAAACGCTAATTAACGCTTATCGTTTGCAGAAGTTCTTCCAAACAAAAATCATGAGACACAAATTCCGACTTAATTATCATTATCATTTTCGCTTCGTTTATCCACATTCATGGAGAAAGGCCGCGACTGGCTTAATTGTATCTCCGATATACGCATGGGCGCCCTTACAACTTTTTTCAAGGGGGGGCAGAGTTGTAAAACTTAGGGTTGCCAAACGAATGTTTCTTCAAATAATATTTTTTAAAGAAATATTTATGCAGATTTTTATTTGTATAAATTTTAAACAAAAAATTATCTGGTTGTCAATAAAATCATTCTAAATTGAAAAAATTAAAATCCAAGGGGGCATATGCCCCTCCTTGCCCCCCCCCTCATGGGCGCCCCTGGATATACGTATTATTTTCACATCCACGGAAAAGGCTCTTTGCGTTTCTCAAATATAAAAATTTTTACTACGTTCAATTTCCCAAATTTAGTTCAAGTATATTTCGCATAAAATCGGAAAAATCCGCAAAATGTCGGATTTAATAACGCGCGAAACGTATTGGACGATACGTCATCGGCGCGCGCCGGCTCTAGAATCTTCCTTATTCATGGCGCGACCAATCAGAATCGATCGCGGCACAGCGACAGCTTCGGAGATTGGCTGAGAGATCCAGCGGCAGGAGGGGGGGGGGGGGCAGCGTAGAAGAATAAGAAGACAACTTCAGAGTGCAGCGAGCGACGACGACGGACGAGGCCGAGCGTGCGGAGCGGACGAGCGAGCGAATCGGCGAGAATCCGTGTAGCAACAGCGAATGAGAGTACGCGAGGGGGGTGGGGTGAGGAGCGCGGCAGCGTCGTCGGCAGATCGGGCGGAACGGTGTGTCGCGTTGCGAGAATTCTCTCGTCGACGTTCTCCGGTAAGGGACAAAGGCGACAGCGGCGGTGCTCTACGAGCGGACACGAAGGCGGTGGCCGACGCGGGCCGCGGATAGGCACGAGGTCGTCCGAACGGTGGCGGGGCTGCGGCGCGGCAGTGACGCTCGAACCAGGGACGAAGGAGTGGAGTGGAGAAGAGAGTGGTGGGGGTGACGTGTGCGGCGGCAGTGTGAGGTTGGTCGGTTCGCGTCCGTAGCTGGGTATCCGTTTTACGTGCTGGGTGTCGTCGCCGTCGGCGCCGAGGTGCATTCGAGGTTCGGCGAGCCGTGTTGCGCGGCGCGGTGGCAAGCGCGGTCGAGAGAAGCGGTGAGAAGAGAAAGAGAGAGAGAGTGAGAGAGTGAGGGATAGAGCGAGGGAGTGAAAAGAGGGAAGGGTGAGAGAAAGAGAGAGAGAGAGAGAGAAAGAGTGAGGGCATAATCAGGGGAAACAATCGACGGCACATAATCCGACGTTCCCGTGAACACGTCCGTCAAGTCCTCCGATGTCTAGTGCTGAGGTGGCGGAGAGCTCCGTTGATCCCCCAGCCAAGAAGCGACGCGTTGGTGCTGCCAGCACGACGGGAGGAGCCGACGACGAGCTGACGACGACGAAAGTGACGGAGATGGATGTAGACATGGCGAAGAACGGCTCCACGAGTTCCGGCAGTGGCAGCGGCGGCGGTACCACCGGCCGGTCGCCCACCGAGATCGACGAGGGTTTATACTCACGGCAGCTCTACGTCCTGGGACACGACGCTATGCGCCGCATGGCGTCCTCGGACGTGCTCATCTCCGGCCTGGGCGGCCTCGGCGTCGAGATCGCCAAGAACGTCATCCTCGGCGGCGTCAAGTCCGTCACGCTGCACGACCACGCCGTGTGCAAATTGTCCGATCTGGGCTCGCAGTTTTACCTCACCGAGGCGGACGTAGGTGAGGAATGTAACGGCGCGCCGAGCAATGCCGGCACGTCGGAAACACGTGAGACGCGCCGGAGACGAAGAAAAGCGCGCGCGTACTTTTGATCCGTCCACGTAATCCAGTAACCAGAACATCGATAATTTAAGACCAATGATATGATGTAATACCGTTAATTTTCTAAATTTCTTTGGCAATTCATATAAAAGAGAGACTTAAAGCGAAGAAAAAATATGGTACCAAATATGTTCCAAAAGGAATAGATATTCTATAAGAAAAAAATTTTTAATGTTCTCCACAGAGATACACTTGTTTTAACTGCACTCTTCTGTTCTTTGCATATTAAAAATAAAATTCAAAGCGTAAGGAATGGATGATATTTAATGAATTAAAAATATAATAGATTTTATATATGGACAAAAAAAAGACAAAAAGAAATTGAGAAAATTCTAAAGAGATGATGATATTTTGCGTAATATTTTGAAAGAAAGATCTTAGAATTAAAATCCAATTTTTTAAAAACTAAGTATCATTGCTATAATTTTAACAAGTTGAAATGTTGATGTTATAGTATGCAAAAATAATTTCTGCAATTATTGGCAATAACAAAAATAATGTTAATTAGTATAAGATACATTTTTGTAGTTGTAATAACATTATAAATGTAACTCACTGAAATTAATGATTGAATTATTTCATGAAATTTTTTTTTAGACACAAATAGAATCGTTCAAAGATTTTAACAAATTTGATTGAAACAAATATTGTTTTAGCTTTCAAAGAAAAATGAGAAAAATATAGAAAATGCAGTTAAAATTGAATTAATTATCCCCAAAATATTGTAAATCTTATTTATATATCACAATCGTAAGGTATGCTTTTATGGAATGAAATTTATCAGAGATTTGGTTTCCGGCGATAAACTTGCGCAATCCTAATCTACAGAACGATAAGATTTAAATTGAGCTAAGGCACAGCTGTTGCTATTGTTAGGCAAATTGTAATTCTATTGCACCATCCAGTTAAGTGCACCACACAGTTGGCATTATTTTTGTCATTATACACAAAAAATATGAACAAAACTGCAAACTGTATGTGCTATTAGTGCAAGTCATCATGAAAAGGTTGTCTTGCAAAATATTGCTCAAGTGACTTAAATTACATATTCTTTGTCCTAAAGCTCTGTCGATTCTAAGATATCAATCAGAATGTATGGAAAAAATTTTGAACATTATATATTAAAGACATTAAATTATTATGCATATAATATTGATAATATATTGATAAATTAAGTTAATAGATATAGTTTGACAAAATTTTTAAGATTTTTAAGAACTTCTCTCTAGGCCATGTTTATATAATCTACACCCGGATATTAAAAAAATTTTAATAAACAAAATAAGATAATAAATATTGAAACTTATAATTTAAAAACATTATTATATAGCCGGAGATCTGAGTTTATCATTTATAAAGTGTTGGCATGTTAATATTATTATAATTAGTAAGAAGCTATTATCATAGCTTTGTAATTATTTCATTTTAGCAATTAGTGATTAGTGACGCAAATAATAGAACTAATGCTTTTTAACGTTACTAAAACTGGATTTGTTCGACAGGTAAGAATCGTGCGGCAGCGTGCTGTCAACGCCTGTCGGAGCTGAACAATTACGTGCCTACTCGACACTACTCCGGTTCGTTGAGCGAGGCGTATATTCAACAGTTCAAGGTCGTGGTGCTGACGGAGACGCCGCTAACCGAGCAGCTGCGCATCTCGGAGATTACCCGTGCCAATGACATCGCCCTAATACTCGCCGACACCCGCGGCCTCTTCTCGCAGGTATTCTGCGACTTCGGCGAAACGTTCACGGTGGTAGACACGAATGGCGAACCGCCAGTGAGCGCGATGGTCGCCAGTGTCTCCCGTGACAGTGAGGGCGTTGTCACGTGCCTGGACGACACTCGTCATGGTATGGAGGACGGCGACTATGTGACATTCTCTGAGGTGCAGGGCATGACCGAACTAAATGGGTGTGAGCCGACTAAGATTAAAGTGCTGGGACCATACACTTTCAGCATTGGCGATACCTCCAGGTGAGGCATACAGGCAGTTACAAATATCTGGATAGGTTTTAAAATTTGGAATGTGTGTAGACATGAATCGGCCAAGTTTCATACGACTTTGCTAATAATTCTCCATTATTTCGAAAAAAATTGGTATTATAATATAATTAATATAATTATAATATTTTCTATTTTGACGAGCGACTCTTCGGTCAATCTAATCAAGCCAAACGAATTGAATATCGCCAGGTTCTCCGAGTATGTGCGCAGCGGTATCGTGACTCAAGTGAAGATGCCAAAGATCTTGCACTTCACGCCATTGCAGACGGCTCTGAAGAAACCCGAGTTCCTCGTCACGGATTTCGGCAAATTCGACTATCCGGAACAGCTACATCTGGCCTTCCTAGCGCTGCATCAGTACATGGCCGATAGAGGCACATTGCCGCGACCATGGAACCAGTCGGACGCTGATGAATTCATCGCCATCGCCGAGCAGGTCAAGGACAGCTATGGTTTTGATACCGAGATTAATGGCGAGTTGCTACGCGAGTTTGCCAAAGTGTCCGCCGGTGATTTGAACCCCATGAATGCCACGATTGGCGGTGTTGTTGCCCAAGAGGTGATGAAAGCCTGCTCCGGCAAGTTCCATCCTATCTATCAATGGTTGTACTTTGACGCCATCGAATGTTTACCCGTTGATCGTTCAGAGCTTACCGAGGAGGATTGCTGTCCTACGGGATCCCGTTATGATTCGCAGGTACAATATCGTCCAGCAATCGCTTGAAGTTTTCTTTTTTCAAGAAATTTTTCGAAGTATTTAAAGAAAGTTAGATATTGAACGATAATGCAATTTGATAATCATATTTTGATAAAGATATTAAACACTTAATTTCACTGCTATAATCATTTAATTCAATTTTTCTTTCAGGTGGCTGTTTTCGGTAGAAAATTCCAGTCCAAGATTAGCAGCTTGAAATACTTTGTCGTCGGTGCCGGCGCAATCGGTTGTGAATTATTGAAGAACTTTGCGATGATCGGCGTTGGTGCGGAGAACGGTTGTGTCACGGTGACGGACATGGACTTGATTGAGAAATCCAACTTGAATCGACAGTTTCTGTTCAGACCGTCGGACGTGCAGCAATCCAAGTCGTCAACGGCGGCCAGAGTCATCAAGAGCATGAACCCCGACATGAAGGTAGTCGCACACGAGAATCGGGTGTGTCCGGAAACGGAGAAGATCTATAACGACGATTTCTTTGAAGTACTGGACGGCGTGGCGAATGCGCTCGATAACGTGAATGCCCGTATTTACATGGACCGTCGTTGCGTATACTATCGTAAACCCCTACTGGAATCCGGTACGCTCGGCACTAAAGGCAACACCCAGGTGGTGGTGCCATTCCTCACCGAATCGTACAGTTCGTCGCAGGACCCACCGGAGAAGAGCATTCCTATCTGTACGCTCAAAAATTTCCCCAATGCCATCGAGCATACTCTGCAATGGGCTCGCGACAACTTTGAAGGCCTGTTCCGTCAATCGGCGGAGAACGCAGCGCAGTACATTTCCGACGCGCAATTCGTCGATCGGACGCTCAAACTACCCGGTGTGCAGCCCCTCGAGGTGTTAGAGTCCGTCAAGACGGCGCTGGTCGACGAGAGACCAAACAACTTCGCTGATTGCGTGGCATGGGCCCGTTGCCACTGGCAGGAGCAATATAGTAATCAAATCCGCCAGCTGTTGTTCAATTTTCCACCGGATCAGGTGACCTCGAGCGGTCAACCCTTCTGGTCCGGTCCGAAACGCTGTTCGGACCCATTAATCTTTGACGTTAACGAACCCTTGCACATGGATTACATTGCTGCCGGTGCCAATCTCAAGGCCAAAGTTTACGGAATACCCACGAGTCGTGATAAAGAAGAGATGACCAGGGTCCTTGCCACCGTCAAGGTACCAGACTTCACACCCAAATCCGGCGTGAAGATAGCCGAAACGGACTCACAGGTAGGAAACAAACTAACAAATGCTTTAAACAATCAGTGGAAATTTCGAATAGAATGTTGTTCAAAATAAAAATTTTTTAATACTTAGAAAAAATCAAAATTTTATCAATGTTAATAATATTAACACTAAAGATCGGAAAATCCTAAAAAGATCTTAAGAATCTTAAAAGATATTAATATTAAAAATACCCGAAACCAGAAATTTTCAATCAGTGTAATTTTGCAATATAAAGAGAGAGAATTTTTAAAAAATCTGCGCTGTTTTTAGGTACAAGTGTCAAACGGCAGCGGCAACATCGACCACGAGCGGCTGACGCAGCTACAGGAGGAGCTGCCGAAGGTAGATGATCTGAACGGCCTGGTGATTCACCCGCAGGAATTCGAGAAGGACGACGACACCAACTTCCACATAGACTTCATTGTCGCGGCGTCGAATCTTCGCGCTACCAACTACAAGATCCCGCCGGCTGATCGGCACAAGAGCAAACTGATCGCCGGCAAGATCATCCCGGCGATTGCCACTACCACCTCGGTGGTGGCCGGTCTCGTTTGTCTGGAACTGTACAAGCTGACGCGCGGTGTGCGCGACTTGTCGCTGTACAAGAACGGCTTCGTGAACCTGGCGCTACCGTTCTTTGGTTTCAGCGAGCCGATCGCTGCCCCCAAGCTCAAGTACTACGACATTGAGTGGACGTTGTGGGACCGTTTCGAAGTAAAAGGCGAGTTGACATTGAAGGAATTCCTCGACTACTTCAAAGAACGCCACAATCTGGAAGTGACCATGTTGTCGCAAGGTATCTGCATGCTGTACTCGTTCTTCATGGCGAAGCCCAAGTGTCAGGAACGTATGGGCCTGCTCATGTCGGAGGTAGTGAAGAAGGTATCGAAGAAGAAGCTGGAGCCGCACGTGCGCGCTCTCGTGTTCGAGCTGTGTTGCAACGACGAGGACGGGAACGACGTTGAGGTGCCGTACGTGCGCTACACTCTGCCCTGACTCGCCCGCGTGGCCCCCGATCGCGCCAGATGATGTCTACTTAACTGAGACACTTAGCCGTACATAGTGATTTCTACAAATTTCTATTTTACGACGATGTAATACACGCAGGAGACGTTACTGCTGCTAATCCTCGTCTATGAATGTCTGTGTGAGGCACTCTCTTTCTTTCTACATATATATATACATATTTTTCTTTTTTTTGCCGCGCCAGAGATGTGAATTCTCACGCGTTACTACCGCCAGCGCTTAGTAGTAGTGATTTTGAGCAGCGAGTGTGCGCAACGGCGCAGGTCGAATTCTTCGTTTTACTTAGGGAATGAGATTTGTAGGCGAATTTGGTCTCTCCAGGCTCTGTTGATCGGTCGCTACGAACGTGCCGAATTATGATATCAGAAAGGAAAAATCGTACAAATTGTATACTTTCACTACTCGAATCGCTATTCTCTTTCGCTAAAAGAATCACCGAATGTCCAATTTCCTTATTTTCTATTAAACGTTTTTATGATTATAGATCAAATGCTTTTCCTCTTAATTGGTAAATAATCCGCAATAAAGAAAAATTTTTTAAATGAATTCTTCATGTATCATGAATTTGTTATTTAAATCAAATGAATTAACGAATTGTAAATTCTAAAAAGTTACATCTGTATACGTTGTGCGTCTATGTGCGTGTGAATTTCTCACTCTTCGAATTTATATTTTGATATACGCGAAAATAGATCGGTTTCTTACTTCTCTGATGTCATAATCCGATATACACGATCGCAGCGACGAATCTCGCCGAGTCTCGCGTCCAGCTAAATTTAATTCTCGTCTTTCTCTTAACTGTATCTTATTTCGACCGGTTTGCTCGCGATGCGCCCCAACGCGATCGCGATCCGATAGGGGAAAAGGAAGAAGAGAAAATAGAAGCGAATGCCAAATTTCCACGAGGAGGAGGAGGAGGAAGAGCAAGAGGAAGAGGAGGAGGAGGAGGATATCTTTGACGAGACTGACTCTCTTTCGGCTCGCTCCGCAAACATGCACGTCACTCTGTTCAGTAGAATCGGATGTTAATCAAATTGGAGAGATAAAAACTCTTATTTTATCTCTCATGGGGACTCTCGAGGGTCTGTATATATAGACCGATATATTATCATATATTAAGTATATATTATATTAAACTACCGTAGAGAAATGTGTGAATAATCAGCCTCCAGTTGTTAATGGACGCATATACGTCTCGCCTCTTTCTCCTCTCTTCCTCTTTTCTTTTTGTTTTCCGCAAATGATTATCTCAACGAGGGAGCAACTGCGTGACCACGTCCCTGGATATACGTATTTCTTTCTTCATATACTTTCTTTCTTTCTACGTTCTCACGAAAGATTCGATACGCATTAAGGGCTTATATAATCGATATAATTACGTTCACCTGATTTATCCGCTTTGCAACGTCTTTCTCGAGTAATAATGATAATATAATAGTAATAGTCGTAGTATTAATAATATAATAGTAATAATAATAATAATAATAGATAAACTATTGGCTAAGGCTGGTTGTTGTTACGACGTATACACTGCATTTAAATTTATAAAAAGATGTCTTTGGAAGAAAGAGAAGCTTCTTAAAATGAAAAAAAGAGGGAAAGAAAAAAGAAGAAAATAATAAAAAATTGCGTACACTTTAGACCAAGGGAGACAACAGACAAACACAAAAGGAAAGATATTTTGTTAATTTTAGGATATAATGCGGATATTTATTATACATATATAAATATATATCATTTCGTCGATAGACAAATAGATGTGTTTGGATTTCAAGAAGTAATGGAATAATAACGAAAAAATAAAGTGGGAAGTGTACGCCTCCTCGTGTTTCGTGCCGTCCTCGGGCAAGCCCGTTCGCCTTCAATTAATCCCAACGAGCTAAATTTTCTATGCGGTAGAAAAAAAGTAAAAAAAAATTAGCCCAAGGATTCTTGCATAAGAGTGCAGTACTTCGAAGTTATACACGAAGATTAAAGTTGTATTCAAGCTACTGGGACTGCATATCGTTATCGCGTTCCTGTAGCAATTTATATTTAATAAGTTTCATTCATTTTTCTATATTTCCTGCTTTAGCAGGCTTCGTGAATCCATGTGGACGAGGTTTAAGGATCGGCTGGATGGACCATGGAGACATCTGTCGAAGATGAATTTCTATTGAACTATATTACGGCTAAAATACTGAGAAAATTGCAACGTAATTGCGATATTCGTAATCAGGAGAATCGCCCGATCGTTGCTATAGAGATTTTTTGGAAAAATGAAATAAAAATTTCTGAAGTGTACCAGATCTGCACTATAGTGCAGTTAAGGTGCAAATAACTTTGTTTATTCTAATTTCTTGAAGAGCCAATTAGCAAAATTCGACTCTGTCCCTCTCATAACTTCGTAAGAAATAAGCCAAAAAAAGTTTTATGGCAAAATATTGCTTCTACGAGACGGCATATGGATGAATACAAAGATGTACTGCACTGTAAATGAGGAGCAGATAATATTATTTATTACAATTTTTGTTAATAGCTAAATTGCAAAATTTGGCTCTGTAGCGGATTTCATAGCCTCGTACGAAACAAGCCCAAAAAAGTTTCATGACAAAATATTGCTCTTACGAGACAAAATGAGGTTGAGTACAGAGTGCACGTATCTGCACCGCAAATAAAGAGCAGAAAATGAACCGCGTTCACCGCGTTCATGCTCCGGCGTGCGACCTAACCTCTCCGCGAATCACGGAGTAAAACAACATGGCGATCGCGGTATGATTTCCGCGGATTCGGAACAAGGACGGTTTTTTTTTGGAGGTTATCTCAACCGCAACGCCTGTCACGCACATTGTCCGCAATAGCTAACTTGCACCTCGAGGTATCGCACAATGGGAGCCGAACGTTTAATTTACGCCTTCTCTCTGATTTTGACGTTTTATCTCTCGGTTGTCGTCTGCGAGATCGAGCCGCGCTACGATGAGAAAATTCAACTGTCCGCGACGTCGACGGTAAGTTTCCACGAGATTTCTCTCGGCGGTCCTTCAAATCTCGTGACCGTTCGTTATCTGTAAAAAAAAACCTTACTTATAAGAAGAATTCTGTTAAATCGGAAAAGATTCGAAGTAGCGTTTAAATTCTCAAATCCAAAAGATATTTATTTCCAAGACTCCTAATTGAATCTTTAAATTTTAACACTAGAGGTACCGAGCGGTATTTTTGGCTATTTCCATTTTTCAGATTAATATTCTATTTCTTGAGCAAGAGATACGTTTTTGAATTTTTTTAACTTTTTATTAACTCATAATACATGAAAAGTAAAAAAAATTCAAGATTCTATCTTTTATGCAAAAATATTCATATTAATAAAAAATAAAAAACCTTGAGATGCTTTAAAAATCTTAAAACGTTCTTCAAGATTTATAAGTTTTTATATTATAAAGTTACAAACTTTAGAAACTATGTTAAAAGGATTCCCAGTTCTATATCTATAAACTCCTTTTAACTTATAAAATATTTTCAGAGATTGCCAGAGTTCGTGTCTGAGAAGCCACAGGACAGAGTAGGCTTCCTGCACGCCTTCATAGCTTCTTTGTCGGTCATCGTGGTATCGGAGTTAGGAGACAAAACATTCTTCATCGCCGCTATTATGGCAATGAAGCATCCGAGGTTGACTGTATTCATTGGAGCGATAACCGCCCTCGCACTGATGACTATTTTATCAGGTATCATCGCGATAGAATAACATCTTGTTCTCTTGGAAGTCTTTTAAATATCATCGATATAAGATTTAACATATCAGATGCAACAATTTTTATACTAGTTCATAATAATAATTTGTAACTTACTCATATATCTAACTGGATTTGTCGTAAGCGACAATTGTGACATGAAATATCTTTTACTTTCAGTGGTGTTTGGATACGCAGCTACAATAATCCCTCGTGCGTATACCTATTACATATCCACTCTTCTCTTTGCTCTGTTCGGATTAAAAATGTTACGAGATGGATACTACATGTCGCCGACGGAGGCACAAGAAGAGCTAGAAGAAGTTCAGTCTGACCTGAGAAAAAGAGATGATGAGGTAAACTTACAAACTTTTCCAATTGCTCTTTATCTTCCTAAATCTATCAGATACAGCACAGTATTTTACACGTGTAAAGAATATGCGAAAAGAATTGTTAATTGAGTAAGAAATTTAAACACAGAATATTATAGAAATATTAAAATTGTAGTGTCCCATTATATAACCACCCTCTTTTATTTCTTAAATTAAGAAAATAATTCATAATGAACTATGCGATTCATAATGCCTAAATTTAGTTTTAACTAAATTTTATTATGAGCACAGTGGTAACTCACAAGAGTTATCGATGTTGAAGAATGGAGAAGCAATTTTATTTTTTTTATCGTAGAAATACGCGAAATGTCGTTGAAAAATATAACATTCGATTTAACAAATTTGATTTTAAATCAAATCTCATTGTACTCTGTTTAAATATAGTGAGTTTCTCTATTCAACTCTTTGAAAAATAATTATATAGATATTCTGCCGAAAGAATTAATTTCCTGTGTAATAAAAGAGCGTTGTTTGTCTAAATGGTGCTTCTAACGTTTTTTGCAGGAGGTTAAGTAATCTTTAAAATGTCATCGTTTTCAGTATGAAAAGGAGACGACGAGTACTTTAGTTCAAGATCCCGAAACCGGAGTAATACGTAAGACCACTAAAAGTAGCGCACTCATGCTACTTTCCAGGATATTCCTCCAAGCGTTCACCCTTACCTTTCTGGCGGAATGGGGCGATCGTTCTCAGTTAACGACCATTATCCTCGCGGCAAGAGAGGTATTGATTTTGCTGCAACAGTAGTATCTTAATATGTATGTAACAACACTTAGCTACACTTAGTTTATTGCTATTTTCAGGATGTTTACGGAGTTGTGTTAGGTGGAATATTGGGACATTCGTTTTGTACGGGCTTAGCGGTTTTAGGAGGGCGTATAATAGCTCAAAGAATATCAGTAAGAACAGGTAATTCAAATTATTTTACTACGTACACACAATACAGGCATTAATCACAATGTTAAGAGTTCGCGAAGAACTAATGAGTCTAATATTCTTGACACTTTTAGTGACCATTATTGGAGGTTTGGTGTTCCTACTATTTGCCGTAACAGCGCTTTTAATCAACCCTGTGGAGGACGTTTGAGGACATCTCTTCCTTAACTTCAGAAATTTCTACCAGTATTTGTATTGCTTCGTGAACATTGTACATCGTGTATGTTGCGAGAGTATTTTATACTTGTACAGTATGATTTTGTTCTACAGAGTCTTTGCAAAATCACACACACGAAGTTAATCAGACGCTAGCCAGTTTTTCGGCCAGCGTGAGAGAACTGTCTTCTTAATATAGATGATAAATTATATGTAAATGCTTGAATATCGATGAGGAACAAAATTATTTCGCAAAAAATTAAACGCGGATTTTTAAATATCCGTATCTATTTTTTAAAGACTGTCTCTAATTTGTCCGTTAATGATCATAAAAATGATCGAGATGCCGCATACTCGTGAAGTTTCTTTAAGTTAGAAAATTATTACTTCATTATTTATTAATTAGATATATTCTACGAAACAAAGGATTTTTGGTACTAGTAATATACTTTATGTTCTTTTGTGCTATCTTAGCTAATATAATAATAGTAATAATAATGATATTATCGATGCGCGGCATTCAAAACTGATCCTCATAATACGATAACACTTTGTCGAATGTGTACCTAATGTCTGCTTGTGTACAGACATAAATACATTACTCAACTGTACTTCATATAAATAAGCTTATCGCCTGTACCATATTTGTATACGCCGTTTGTAAGATACTAAGGAGATCAGTGTAACATATAATGAAAATATCGAACAAAATGTTGTATCGGCGTGATGATGTCGCATAGATAATATTTGATGAAACAAAGAATGTGACAAAGGAATGTTCGTTGAACAGAATTCCGAATATAATAGAAATTGTAAATAGTAATTGTAAATCCCCACCAAACGACACTGAATATATAAAATTAATGGAGTAAAGTTTATCTAGAGAAATCTATTTTAGTTATAATATATTGCAAAAGAGATAAGTTCTTACGTTGAAATATAAATAAATATTGTAAAATAGATATACAAATACAGAATCGTTACGTATGAAAATTATACGGATGTAGTTGTACGAATTTCCAATGTTTTATGTTTTCATGATTTTACCGTGACCTAAGAAGTTGCAAATACTTCATAGAAATTAAAGCACGTTTTTGTGAAAATATCCTGCCGCTTTAACATGATATGTACGACTTGATTATCAAAAATTTATTTTGTAAGAGTCGCAAAACTGAAACTCTTGAAATTCAGCTCGATGCTGTCGAATATTATGGACGTATTATAAGGAAAAACCATTCGTTCTCTTGTTTTGTCAGACATATCAGTTTTGTCGAATATCATTTTTATTAGTGCATGTATATACATGTTCTATTTACACTACAGAATATAAGTCTTCGGAAAAAGCGGTACGTTCTCAAGTATAGCAACTTTGAGTGTCGTAAGATTTTCAAATAGTAAAGTAGATTCTATGTCTTCCTTTTTATATATTATTAGCTACGTTTCCTTCATTATTTTTTCTCTGCACTAATAATAGAAAGGTGAATACGCTTTTTTCACATCGTCAAGCCACAAAAATCTCGTAACTTAAAAATTTTACAGTCACAAGTACCTATAGTGATGTTTATTCGCAAACAAGCGGAAGAATAATTGCAATGTCATTTAGTTATCATGATTTACACTTGTATCGTATATGCGTTTTATTTGTGGTGTAGCAATCAATATGGATTTAATTTATGGTAAAAAGTTAATTTGTAATGATCGTGCGATTGCTTAATTCTTGTAAATTTTCTGTAGGTATCAGTCAAATCGAGCGAGACAATTTTTCGAAGTTAAATTATCAACATTAGAATTCGTATTCGGAATATTTCAAATAGACAGTATTCTCTTTATCTTGAAAGATGTGAAACTCTAGTTCTGGGTTTTTTTAGTTATGAGCTTTTTACGGCTCAACGTCGTTTTTTTTTTATTACATCGAGTAATAAGCATCGAGGTATCGATGCTGATTGCTAACTGCTATCTTTTGATCCTATCCATAAATACTAACTGGGGTATGACAGTTTCATATCTTAATAAATAGAACAGATAGTTGTTGTTTCCGCGAAACCTCCTGTTTTTATCTTCCATATAAAAAGATTTGTGTATGAGAGGAATAAATATCTATATCTCTGATATTTAAATCTCGACAAGCACCAAATCTTTTTCAGTTTTCGGTATGGTGTCTATATAATGCCTTGAAGAACATTAAAATCAAAAGATTTTGTAAAAGAACGAGTTTTTTTTATGCAGCGAGAACCAAAAAGCCATGTTATTTTCTGTCTAAGATTAATAACGCATCACATTGGGCTAGATTATCGGCCCATTTACCGTGTGTCCGTTTTTGTATCTTTTTCTTTTTTTTTTCAAATGCAACTTTTTCGGAGACCAGATAAAAATCCAGATGATATTCAACGATGCGTCATTCTAAAGTTCTCTTCCTTTTGCGAGAATAGGAGGTTTTGCGAAAATAACGATGTGATGATTATGAATCTAATCGAGTTCAAATGGAACAAATTTATTTAGAAAACAGCGTAAAAAATACTAAGTTAAATAACATAAAATCAAATCATGCTACGACGAAAGTGACGCTCGAATCGTGCAAGTTTCGTATACTTATACATACATGTACCATTATATGATCGAGCTTATATAGTTAGTAACATTATTATTAACTATACATAACTGCTGTGGAAGAAACGAAACATCATTAGCATGCACGCATCGTTACATTGTGGGAAACGTAACATTGCTATAATTAGAACGTAGGATCGTTACAATGTTTGATGTAGCACGTGTCTGATGGCGCAGCTATATTATTTCCTACGATTCGCATTCGCTTAAGTCTTCTGCTAACTGTGCAAATTATTTAAATTCACCGGAGATTCGTACGCAAAGCGACTAATGGTTCACCTCAATGGAAATTCAACGGTGTAGAACGCCATGGGATTGAACATTTCGAGACGCGAATAAATAAGTCGGACAAATATGCTCATCTTACACATACATGTATATATGTATCATGTCCCGCTTACCTAATTAATATACTTATGCTTGATCATTCATGATGGATTCGGCTGGGAGGAGGTCACTCTACATTGTGCTTCAAGGGCTCGAAGTTTTTCGAGCCTGTACATTGGATCCATCATGTCTTTCTCGTCAGCAACCGTGGCCGAAGACTCGGTGGTTTCTGCATTATTTATTTTATATATGATGAAATAATTAGAGACGATGTTATTTTGCGTGATTACATTGCGTATGAAACGTCAGATTCCGAAAGGTCGAACAAAGTTCGCGGACTTTTATTATTTTTATTTTTCATGCATTAAATCAATAAAACGAGAGAACAAGCTATCTTATTAATATCTATTTATACTCGCAGAAAAACTAATTATCCGACTTAATTGGCGCTGCTTACCCATAGAGTATTGATTGTTAGATTGCGACAAAATGGTTTGGTTTTTTCGCGCCTGATCGATCTCCCTCAGTCCCTGTTCTATGAAGTCTTGGAAGAATTGATGGGATTTGACCAGAAATGGTTGTACATCAGCTTCCGGATATTGAAGTTTGAAATCGTATAACTGCACTAGGCCCTATGAAAATATCGAATGATTAAAAGTGTCTTAAAATTGTAAAAACATCATTAAGAGCCTGAGAAATGTACGAAGACAATACGAGACATTTTAAAGAACAAAATAAGCAAAAAAGATACACTAACAATTTGTGCAAATATTTACTCTGTACAACAAATATTTCATAATTTCCGTAATCGGAATATTTTAATTTTTTATATTAAAAAACATATTTATTTGCATCTATGTACCTCTTGCATGTGCTCTTTCGATCCGATTTTCTTAAATATTTCGGCCAATTGCTGACGAGTGGATTTGGATAGATGTTTTGGTGCTCTTCCCACATTATTCGATTTTGCTGTTACTTTTGCAGCATTAATCTCATCAGGCTTAAGACTCTATTGAGATAAATGTCATTAATTAATTCCTAATATGTATATAATTTGACTCGTCTGTATGCAGTAATATTAATATCTAATATCGATAATGTATATGACGTAATGTTATTTAGATATTTTAAAAACTATATATACACATATACACTACCGGTCAAAAGTATTTTACCACAAACAAAATTTTACCACCAACGAGCTATTGCTCGTATCGAATATCCTTCCTGACGTAATGCCACTATCACAGCAC
>NJRQ01000300.1:222284-232320 GCA_003063805.1 Aphaenogaster ashmeadi
ATGCAACGAAACTTACTGCGATTAATCTTATTAAGTAAGTGTGTAATTCAGATTCATTCGTATGGCTAATTAGTGTCAAATGATTAAGTATCGAACTGCCTTTCACTCTGGTCATACTGTGAAGAACCGTCTTAACTGTCCGTAGCGGAGTATCGGACTTCCGTTTCTTCCACCATGTAGTAGGATAATCCTATGAAAATAACATATAATATATATAATGTTACCGTGTTAAAATATTTAAGACACAACAAAGCGCAATTGCACCATCTATTAACAATTTATGTAAATTATAATGCGACAATGGCATTCTTTCTTGTATGCATTTTCATTTACTTGAATGATCAAACATTACGATCAGAAATTACATTACCTTAAGAAAACGATGCACTTCCAAGAGTATTGTATCGTAATCTAAGTCAGCGGCCCAATTCGACATTGTCTTCACTATTTTCCATAAACACTTCATCACCAACTCTTCGTATTTCGAGGGAACATTTGATTCAGCGCAGGAATGTAGCAGTTTGATCAATACACTGTGAAATAAATGTGATAAATAAAATACAAAAAGAAAATTAAAATAAATATAATAAATATCACGTTATCGTCTCTCTTATAGATCGTACCATATGATGGTGGTATGATTAGAATTGTCAATAATTTTGACCATGATGTTATTGATCACCCTGTAATATGCCCCAGCCTGATGCAAATGCTCCAGCTTATTTTCGGCCAACAGACTTATCATCTGATCTACTAATTCCTTCAAATGTATGAAAGGGACGTTCTTCCCAAGAAATCCAGTGTCATAAAACTAAAAGTTTTTTTAAATTACTAATTAAAATCAGCATTTCTTATGGAAGTCTCTAATTCAAACTTATTAAATTTCTTTTCAAAAATTAAACCTCGCAATTTTTATTTTTTTAGGATATATTATACTGTTTATAAAAATATGTAATTCATAAAATAATGACAGGATTGTGAAGTAACAATACTCACCACAAGTATAACCAGAAATGTATTTCTGAAGCCCCTGGACACATCCGCGTTTTCTTGACGTAACGGATACGTTTGCAATAACTTCAGTTGCATGTTTATCGATCCAATGAATTTATCCTCTTTGGATTGTAAGCTGACCGCTTGATGAGATTTTAATAGCTGTAATATAGAAACACTAATAAGTATTTATACACATATTACGCAAGAATGCAGAAAAAAACTTGGCAATTTTTAAAAACTTATTTTTTATATAACATCGAGTTCTTGCACAAGCCAAAAAGAAGAAATAAATGCTTAGAAAGTGTTAATTTTAATTACATTCCTGCACCGAAGATATAATTTTAAAGAAATCATGATGATTAAAAGATATACAGAATATTTTTCGAAAATCTTCAAACATTTGTACGTTTTTAATATATTCAAACGTCAAGAGAAGATACAAACGTTTTCTATTGCATTCATGGATTGTATCGCAGTGGGCAAGTCCATACTGGCCATGGACAAGATGTTACGCTCAAGTGTGTCATCTTTACTGCTAGCGGTAGCAGGTGATGTAGCAGATGATGATTTCGACACTAACAATTTCGGTGGCGAAATCGGTATCATTCTGAAAAGTTAAATGAAAAATTATTAATTTATTTGATAAACAGCCTTAATAATAAACATAAATAGTTCAAATAAAATAATAAATTATTTAGTTAAATATAGTCTAATTATCATTTAATAATCCATGATTTTGTTAAGCTTAACTTACTGTGTTTTGGGTGGGTTCAATACATTAACTGGAGGCTCGTTCAAATCTGATAAGCTGGGTTCTGCTAATATCGGATTACGATATTTCACTGGAGCACTCAGTTCGATCCTCTGCAGAAATTCCATGTCCAGACCGAAAGGACCTGTGGGAACCTTAGCTTGCATCGATGTAGGAGAATTCCTAGAAAACAAACGCATTGTACATAGATATATCGACGAAATCTTTAAAACTTGAAGGAACACACATCACAGATCAGATCAAATACATTACTACTTGGATACAATATTGCTTATTATACAATACTTATTGAAAAACAATATGTTGTAAAAAAGTATCGTGCTGTAGAGTATTATTTATTATTTTGCAGCTGTTTAAATCCCTAGACCCCTTTTGCATTTCCTATTTTTGAAAGTAAACAGATATATTCAAGCATATTGAAGGAAAAGAGGAGAGAAAAAATGAGACAAATTGAAACACAGAAAGTGCAACTGAAACGAACAGATGTATGTACACAAGTGACAATATTCGCCAATAGATGAGTTATTGTAAGCAGGATGCACGATGAGATTCCGCGGCATTTCCCGGCACCATGTTGTTAGAGCGCGCCGCAAAGACAGTTGTGTAAATGATTAAAATAAGCAACAAACGTTTTCGAATCATCTTGACCGGAAAGATGATTTTGCGTATCGGTTTTGTGATTGTTGACAATTTCCTGGTCCGGTTCTGAAGTAGACTCAGATTTAATGATCACAGAAGGCACTTGCTCGTCCTCATTATTGTCAGTAGTGCTCGTGATACATGTCCTGCGGATATGTTAAAAGCGAAGCACATGCGAACATGAGTAACTTGAAGATAATATTCCGCGAGAAAATAATATTAGAAAAAAAATTAAAATACGGCTTAAAAAAAACAAGATTATCTTTTGAAACAACCAGCACGATGGCAGCAGTTTTGTAATATGATATGGAAAAAAACCCACAGCTCTGGTACTGCCTCCATTGGCTCGGCAATCTCTTCCTGTTCCTCTTCATAATCCGCCTCCATGTCATCCGTCGGCGGACTAGAAGCTGCGACCGCAGGCGTGGAGAGTCTGGTAGAGGACGCGGATTTTGCGGGCCGATTCTTCGCTGCCCTTTTGATCCGTTCGTCTAACAAGGACCTATCTTTCTCCGATATCTGTATGCGGCAAAAAATATAATTCACGTTTCCTTCTCTGAAGTCAATTAACTAAATTCACTCACGCACCTGGCCGATGAGTTTAAATACACGTTCTCCTTGAAGGAAGTAGGCCTGGACGATGCAGTTCAGCGCGGCGTTACGAACGGAATTGTCGCGATCCGCTATCTGCTTCGCAACTTCCTTCAACGCCGCGGACGGGGTGGGTTGACAAACAGAAACTCCGTAATTCTCAATTAGTGATCCTAATTGATCCAGACACTCTGCAAGTGCCGACATATTCTTAATTTACGTTTACTTTCGTAATTTTGTATGGAAATTGAGAATCGAATCGTCTACCTGTTCGCTGTCGGGCATTCTTCGACTTCAAACCCTCCATTACATACGAGAATAACTTGCTGACGGGATATACCAGAGCTATTTGCTTGAATAAAGCTCGCACACCATTGCGCACGGCATCCTTCGGGTCACCTATCTATTAATTAATATAGCGAATATAATAACATTACATATCTTGTAGAAAAATTAATATGAGAGATAATAATACAACATACTTTGATAATGAGGTAAGGTATAAATGACGCTGCCTCGGTTTCCAACATGTGATACTGGTCTTCAATTAACATATTAAAGACCAGTTGCAAGTAATCCAATCCTTTCAGAAGCACTGACGGATTAGTATCGAAAAATCGCAATGTCAACCATTTGAGAATGAGATCTAGATTAGACACCAATGCTTTGCTATTTCCAGGAAGATCCTAATAAAAAGAATATGAACAAGATTAAGAATTGATGTTATATATTAAACATATACATTTTACAAATGTTATTTTTAAGTTATGGTAAAATATATGAATTCCTTTTAAAATTTCAATTTTCTCATGCATATTTTTATTCATATCTATATCTACCTCGGTGAGTGCTTCGATAGCCTTTAGATGATACCGAAAATCGGAATGAAACATGTTTGCTTTCAAAGTCTTATTAACATTTGCAGCAGTCATGAGATCCTTCAGAAGTTCAACGAACTCTTCTCTGGGCGTGGTAAAATTCCATTTGAGCACCTTCAACTTCTGCTCATCAATCACGCGCTGATGCTTCAGATTGTTGACCACTAACAAAGGACCGGTGTCCACATCGTCATCTTTTTTACGAGCGCTGCCCGGTTTCGATGACGCGCCCTTCTGGAACAACGTATGATTAACAATACATCATAAAAAAGAACAGTTTTTATCAAAATATTTTAAGAATTAAATTATTTTTAAATGAAAGAAATAACATTAATTTGCATAAATTTAATTAATCAGACTATATATATATATAGATGTTTAATTTTATTACCGATTTAACCGCTTTCACTACTTTCGCACCCTTCGCTCCGCCCTTCTGAATATTGTCGTCTGACGGTTCTTTCTTAGGCAAAGGTTTTATGGGTAAACTTGGACGAGCTTTATCCAGCGCGGCAATCACCACTGTCCTCGATCCCGGCTACAAGAATTACAATTCTTTTTATTATCATCATAAATGGTACTATTCGTTATATGTAAAACTGGCAAGGAGGTTTATTTTATTACATTTTAATATTATATATTATTACAAGTCATTAAAAAATCTATACAGAAAATATCCTGCAATTCGCATAAATACCTTCAGTTTTTCAGTGTTTCTGACCATCGCTTCGTAAGAAAGATGAATCATGTAGCCGAGAACAGCTTCCTGAGCGTTCTTTCGTACGTCTGAATTACGATCTTCTAGATTAGCGTACAAGTAGGGAAGGCACACGTGAAGCTCCTCTTTGGGAATCTGTTTCACCGGGATCGGGGGCAATTTCTGCGCTAGCCAGTTCCATAGTTCGGATCGCAACATCGGCGAGCCCGCTTTCAATGCATCGCCTATCATCTCGCCATCGAAGAACTCTTTATAGCCGCATTGATCTCCCCACGTGTTGATACAGGAGATTGCGGCTGCTCTAATCCAGTTTTTGCTGTCACCTAGACATTGCAGAAATCCTGGAAACAGGATGCGAACGTGCTGCTTCACCGGCGGTCCAATAGCCGTTGCCAACGTCTCGCATATACCTAAAACATATTTGGACAAAGTATAATAAAACAGTTGATTATTGATTGCAATTATTAAACAATAAAATTTTAAGAAATAACGATTTATATTTAACAGGTAGCAACAGGATATTTTTTAAATTAGCATTAGTTTAATTTTAAAAAAGATTCTAATAATCCAATAATATTTATTATAGATTTCAATGACAATTGATAACTATTTTCATTACGATAATTTTATTAATCAATTAATAAAACATTTAATATAAAAAATTTTATTAATTGATAAAGAATAAAAGCAAAGTTAACATAGATTACTGACCTAGAGTTGCTTGTGCGATCTTGCTGTTGCTGTCCACAAGACGTAGGGCCAGTCCCTGCGGTAAATCGCCGATGGTCGCTTTGATAAACTTCGTTTCCCCCAGCAAGGTATTCACCTTCTGTAATGCTTCGTTACGCACTTTCCAGTTCTTATCAGCCAATTCAGCCAGCAATGCTTCGGTGATCTGGGCGTTGATGTCAACGCGCGGGATCAGTTCGTTGAGATCCGGTTCGCTGCCGCTCACTTTCTTCTCCTCCTCTATGTCCTCTTCTTCATAATCGGCTTTAATAGTGTTGGTCTGCTGCTTGGCTTTGGCGCCACGTATAGGCACCGGTGGTGTTTCGCCGTTGCGCTTCTCACACTCTTGCTCAATTTGTTGCCGCAGGGCAGGTTTTTCATTATCAAAGAACGCTAGCAGCGGTTTGCCCATATAAAGGTATAAAGTGCCTACCAAGGTCACCGCGGCGGTGCGTACGGCAGGGTTCGTCGCCGCTACCGCCTTCTTGATATTCTCAATGATGGACTTAATATTGAGACTACAACCTATGAGATATTTCGATAAATTAATAAATTTGATTCTTTTATATATATTTTATCTGCTTGCTAAATTAAATTACAGCTAATAAATTACAAACCGAACTCCATGAGTCCCCGGCACAACCACAACAGTGTCTCTTGCTGAACTTTAGGATTCTTCTGATTGAACGCAAACGCCACTATCTCGTCTGCCACATACTCAAAACTCGTAGCCTCGGCGATCCCCACTAAGGTCTCGACAGCGATCGAACTATTCTTTGTGTCTGCCAGCTTTTCCGCGATATCCATGAGGCAATACTCAGCCACGGTGGCCGTAAAGGGATGATTCTCTGCCAGGTACTTCACAATCTCTATACGTAGTTTCAGCACCTGAAAGTAGAAATTAAATTAGGTATCTCTCTATGAAAACATTTTTTGATTTCTTTATAATTAAAATAAAAACTGAAAATCAACTCTATGTTGCAAATCGAACTTATTATTAATATGGAATACATTGTATATTGATCATATCCCATCTTTACCTGAAAATTTGTGTCCTTGAAGCCAGGCTTTTTCGCCAGAGTCCGCACGATCACCTGGGCTGGCATCTCTGCCGAATCCATCGTCTTGACAGTATCCGACAATTGCGTTACGGCAGCCAGACGCGTTTTCCAATTGCTGTCAACGAGACCGGTGATTATCTCAGCTGGTAAAAGCTGCGCTGCCATCTCCTCGATCTCTTCTGGACTATAATTCTTTTCCATCTGAACTGCTTTCTTCGCAGATGCCAGATTCGTAAGCGACGAAGCACCGCCGGGTTTTTTGGTCGCCGACTTCTTTCCAGTTGCGATACCGGTGTTGGGTCTCCTCGCGGTACTCGATTTGGCGATCTTCGAATTCTCCTTATTCGCCTTATTCGCCCGCTGCGATTCAACTTTGGCCGGAGCGGTGCTGGGTCGTTCCTGTTTCTTCGTACCGCTTGTCACCTTGACGACTATCACTGCCTTATCGGCGCATTCCTTGATCTTCGTCATCTTCAGATTGTCAATATCTGTGAGGAATGGCATCATTGCCTTCTCGCCGATCAGCTTCATTGCTGTGCCGAGTGCTTCCGCCGAATTATCACGCACTATCGGATCCGGTTCGTTAAGCGTCTTCAGCAACGTGCCGGTATAAGATTTGAGCAGCTTCTTGTTGAGATTTGCAGGCGGGGTATGCGCGAAACATCGGGCCAGGTACGCGGCCGTCTCAGCCTTCACGGCTGGGTTTTTGTTCTCCAAGGCGGCTAAAGTGTCTTCCAGGATGAGATCAATGTTTATGCTTCCGTAGATAGCATCGGCAGCCTCCCGCAATGCCTGCACCACTGTCTGCTTCTTCTCCCGAAACTTTTCCAGAATAGCAGGCAGACAAGCGGCGGCATAAGGCTGAAATCGTTTCTTCAGTCCCGCGGCCAAACCAGCCAGACATTTCCCCGCTAACGTGACTACCAGCACGTTGGTATCCTTCGAGATAATTTTCTTCAAGGCTCTTACTACGTCGCCATAGTCGCCGTTCTCTAGTTTCGGATTCTTGACAAGAGTTTCGAGCGCTTCCAGCGCCTCCTTCCGCTCCTGCCACTTCTTCGCTTCAATTTTCTCATAGAAATCCTTCGGTAGCTTTGACAGAATGTCTACAGGCGCTAACAAATCGTACGGATCTATGTCCGGGATCGACGCACCGTCCACGTCTTCGTTGTCGTCCTCGCCGTTATCGCTCGCCGCTGCTGAATCAGCATTATTGCCCATATTCTTCGGCTTCTGCGAGCGCAGATGACGCGTAGGCGTTACCTTCTCATCAGCAAGATTGTTGAACTCCGCCTCAAGCTCCGTGATATGCACCGGTTTTAATGTGTTCAGCTGCTGTTTTAGGCGATCTCCCACCCACCGATACATCTCCACCACCATAGCTTTGCCCTCCTCTCGCACCGTTTTGTCTCTGTCTTCCAGGAAGCTCGCTATCTTCTTCATCAGGGGCTTTATATTGATCACTTTAGGTCCAAACTCCTTGAGCGCCAGCGTCAAGGTAGCAATGCATGCCGAAACGATTTTTGGATTTTTAGCATCGGTGCCCTTCAGCAGTTCATCCTGTACTGCCTCGTGCTTCTCGATTTCGATATACATAAGCGTAATCTGCACGGCCACTTCCTTCGTCTTGGCCTTTGGTGCGGCAATGCACTTGGACACGATGCCGTTCATCACCTCGGCAACTATCTTGCCGGCGACCACGGCATTCTCTACAAAAGCCAGGGTCGCTTCCAGGCCCTTCTCCTGTGCGGCCGCGTTACTATCCACCACAAACTTCTTGATAAAGCCCATGTACTTGTTCCATTCTGGTGACTTTTCATCGTCGATGCACTGGAACGTCTTCACGCACTCCTCGTATCCATGCAAACGTGCTCGCCAAGACTACACAATATTATGCAATATTATTTATTTAATCTGATATATTTAACCTACTCCTACTCTAAAAATATTAATGTCCATTTCTACCAATTAACTTTAATCTCGGGGGATTTAACTTACTCTTTATCTTTTTCTAATTCTAAGAATTAGATCAATGTAGATTAACTTTAATCTCAGTTTAACTTTTATCTCGAAAAAAGATTTAAAAAAGGCTTTCGAGATTAAAGTTAATCTACATTGATAGAAATGGACATATAAAATATCTATATTTGATACGTATACATATACATTAAAACATTATTTTGAAATAAAAATGCATATTCATGTACTCATATATAGATAAAAAATTATAAATTAGTCAATCACGGTGATCATAAGTTTGTGATATTTATTGCAGTAATTATGACTGATAAAAATACAACCTATCCATATCTAGGATGTAAAAAATGCAACAAGTACTTTGAACTCAATTACCTTATGCGCACAGCGCTCCTCCAGAGGCAATTTCATATACTCTGTGTCTTGTTCCATGATTGATTATCCTGGAAGAATGACTCATTTGGGATATCCCTTACGTCTCATTGGGAAAGTAACATCAAACTAACATAAAGGAGATCTGTATACATATACTTTCTTATATTGACAAAGTGTTGACAATCCAAAATAAACAAATGTATAATTTTACGATAAACGAATGTGACACACTTCGGCCACAGTATTCAGAAAAGTAGCATTGAATTAAATGATCGGAGTCGACGAGTCTCACGAGAGAGACTCTTCTCTTCTTTCTTTCCAAAATTCTTTCCAAAATAGAGCTGAAAATTGGAGGACAAGCGTAACATACGTAAGGTCGGTTTTCTCTCCACGTAACACGCGCGATATCCTCGCGAGTTTAATTTATCCACCGAAGAAACAACGGTTGGAGCATACCCGTCGGACGGCGAGTGTCATCGGCGAAATAACCGAGAAAGGAGTTCGGTTGGGAGTTTCGACACCGCGATCCGACGAACGGTTCTCTCGTCGCGCTTACCTAGTAGCAGGGTAACGGCATAGAAGTCGACGACAGTCGACGAGCAGAAGACTGCAACGAGCGGTCGAAAACGCGCGACGTCGTCGACGAACCTCGCGCCGAAAAGAGGCACACACACCGAGCGCGAGCGTGACCGCCGGACGAAACCGTTCACACGCACGATCCCCTCACGCGGCCATTTAAGTCCGTCGCGTCGGATTTTCAAATGTACATGCCTCTTGTAACTGTCAAAAGAGAACGCAAACAAAAAGAGAGGTGATGTATACCTAGAGCGGCGGCACGAACTCCCGGTAACCCGTTCGATGCGGCGGTGGTTCGGCGTCGCGCCCACAGGGGATGGGAGACGCGCGTCTCGTAAAGGTCCGTCCACACGGAGGCGCGATCCGTTGCGCCTGCACTTTCTGCACTCGGGGCTGCCGCTCCTTTTCTCTAGAGTCCTATAATCAGAGAAGCGCCAGGTGCGAACAGTTTTTGATTGGCTCTCAGAGTCACGTGGGTTTTTCCGGCATCTTGGCATTAGAGTCCTATAATAAGAGAAGCGCCAGCCTTTCCCCACTACGCGCTAGCCTTCCCCCACTACCTCTCGGCGGCCGCCATCTTGTAGGCCAAAGGGTCGGAGCGGCGGAGCCACAAATGTTTATACCGTGGTCGGAGCACGCGGAGCGCGCAGCACGCACATAACCTGGCGTACGCTCGATCCGATAACGCTCTATAATACCGATATTGTGCTCTCAAAACTAATTT
>NJRQ01000300.1:247907-266102 GCA_003063805.1 Aphaenogaster ashmeadi
GGAGAATCATATAGATGCTTTAGCATTAATATTAAAATTTGTTACTCGTAGATGACCACAATCCGTATGGTTGATACATAGTGACAAATATAAGTATTATCTCTTGCCAGTTGAGTCGTCTTACAATTTCTTACACGATAAAAATATATATTTTTCAGTAAGTCTTATAAACATAAAATTATCTGGAAAATTATCTAGATAATCGCGATAATTATCTCATCTTTCATCTAGATTAAATAGAAGCAAAATCATCTTTATCTCATCTAAGATAAATTTATGGATTTTTATCTTTATCTCTATCTAGATAATTTTGAAATTATCTACGACAAACACTGGGCATATCCGATCGGACATGCTCTTGCTCCGGGCTCTTTGACATGTGTTAAGACGCGTTACAGCACAATTATACCTTGTACTATACGTACAATATACCGACCGTTATTACTCCGGATTGCGGATAATAATAGTTACCACGTACCTGCAGAAATAATCGGAAATCTAGTTGACCTACGTGCGGATGTGAGATCTGCCGGCAAAATAACTACTATGTAGAATCGACATTGTTATTGAGTCGCTCCATAAGTAATGCGGGTTTCCTTATACGATACTGCACTTTTTTCCGATGTTATAAACAATGGACCCCTCATTCTTGCGGGCCCACCCTTCTTTCGCGACCTGGACGCGAAAACCCGCGTTACTTATGGGACGGTTCAATATATCGCATTACATAAAATATGTCTTGACTTAATCAATTAGTTAATTAATTACGTCTGTGACCTTTTTTTTAATTAATAAATTAATTAATATCCAGTTCTGGCGGCGAGCGTTCTTAGAAAGCTATTTTACCTACGCGCGCATGTCGGAATGTCTGCGAGAGAGTAACGAAAGAGTAAAAAAAAAAAGAAAAGAAAAGAGAGAGACTCTCAAGGTACATCCCGCGATGGAACGATCGCGTTATCCTTCCCTTCTCGCTTTCCTTCTCGCTGCGATATATGCATGGGATTAAAAATGTATGCCTCTTGGGCCGCAGGCGTTGCATTACGGCGTATGGTTTTTCTCTCGTAACGATGGAAATAAAATTAACGTCGGGCATGAAAGTCAAATGTTTTGCGACGAATCATATTGTACGAACAACGTTAAAAAAAAGGCAGAAAAAAAGCCTCGAGCTTGCGACCGCGATTGCGGTCTCGTTCGTTCGGCAGGTGTTCCTTCGTGCCCAAAAGCTTTATCAGCGTGAACGCTCTGCGCACGGATTTTTGTTAACCCGCGAAGATAATAGCGAGAAATTGGAAAGTGCTACGTTCCCTCGATCGGAGATTTAACGAGTTTATATATTGTAACGTTAGAGGAATATCTTCGAATATTTTAAATAGAATGATCGAAAGTGTTCTACGCATTTCTCTCGTATTTTCTAGCTTGAGAGAAATATTTAAGCGTTCTATTTGTACTTATTTATTTTATACATTATACTGTAAAAAATTTCTCTCCTTAACTACCTTTTTTAACAAATAATTATAATTTATGAAGAGTTTAAAATAATCTAATGAAGGATTCTAGACTCGGGACGATTAGGATCAAATATTAGTACGCGTGTTTGTCTATCATTCTGAAACTCTCAAACTCGAGAATTATGGATGCCGTGTCCATTTGAGAAAAATACTGTCGCGACTCAAACGAGGATCATACTTACAAAGTATTCTCTTGAGATGTATCTCGGATGTAAGGAGAGTAAAAGAGTAAAAGTGCAAAGTAAGTAAGACTCTCGGATGTAAGGAGAGTAAAACAGTAAAAGTGCAAGTAAGTAACTCCGTGGTACACTTTTCAGTACTATGTCCATTTGTGTGGCTCTTGAGAGTGACTCTCGACAGTATCTCTCTCAAATAGACACAAGCCATTACTCTTTTACTAGAGAGTTGCTGACGAACATGCGCTAAGCTTTAGGACACGTGTACTCGTATCGGGGATCATTACTGCGTGCCTGTTAATTAAAGCGTAAATTATGCTCATGTTATTAAAGTTTCGGTACCGGCTCGGTGCACCCGATTGTGGGCGGGCATAGATTTTAGAAATCGTTTTACGAAAAATATCACATCACGCGCGTGAGAAACTGAGCCAAGTGAATAAGAAAGAAATGAAATACATTCCACCTTTCGTAAGGCGTAATATTATACGAAGTCGAACAGCCTATTTCTAAAAAAAAATCCTGCATTCGATATATATTTTAAATTTATAACATCTGAATATCGCTGGTATGTCTTCGAAAGTGAGGACCGCTCCCCAGATTTATTATTATTATATTATATATTTTAAACAGTAAATATGGAAAATAGTCCACCATTCTTTATTCCACCGTAAAAATATAACAAAGAAATATTTTATCAGCGATTTTATGTAAATATTAAATATTTTAACTGTAGTTATATGTAGTAACTTTAGTAAATATTTATAAACAGATAAGCTCAGGATAAGTTATTTTATTCATTAACGCGACGTAATTTTTCGTTAAAAAATCGATATCTATCTCTATTTAGGATACATCTATTTATTATCTTCTCTCTACTTCAAATATATACGTATTTTTCAGACTTCATAGAACTTTAAACAAAGAAATCTCCAGAGTTGCCGGCTGAGATATCGCGCGGAATCGCAAATTGCGTGGCTCCTCTCAAGCATTATTATTTCGAAAGTGCGTAATCGGTCCGATCATTCATCACGAACTTTCATACGTGAACTTTCATATGTAGTCTAGCATGTATCCCGGAACAGGATTCCGCTTTCGTCGCACTATTACAAGCCCCGATTATCCGTTCACGGTGAGAAAAAAAATTGCGCGTGACTTCAATATCACTGTCAATATCAACGGCCAAGATCGAGAAATTGCCAGAAGAAGATGGCGATCTCAGATTCCTATCGAAGGAGGAGGTCGATTGTTGCTTTCCATATGCGTGCAAAAACTTAGAAGAGCAAATCTGACGTTTTTTTAGAAGAGAAAAGATTCAGAAAAAAAGACAATTTCAAATAATTGTAATTTGTGGCGACGTAATCGATGAAAAAAAGTTAATACCATATAGACAATGGATATTTTACGAAAAGAAAGAAACTGTCTCTTCAGTCAAACCCCATTATTATTTTAAAACGGTAAAGGTATCATTTTCCTCACGTTATAGAAAATAATTTCTCTCTCTTTTAGTTTTCAACACTCGCTGCATATACTTTCTCATGTAAATATACGCATGTATATCTTCCCGATATCCTCCAAATCTAAATTTAAAATCTGAGCGGTCTCGTAAATGTAAACTAAACAATCCTAAAGCGAAGAAGTGCGTGGAGTGCCTGTAGGCTCAATTAGGGAATATTTCTGTTCCTTTATATTTGATAAATTTTTTAGGTCTGTTCCGCTCGGCCGCAGTATCTGCGTTCTCCTTCGACCTTCCTCTCCCCTCTTTCTCGCCACACACGACGCCCGAACGCCTGCTTATTTTGCTTGGAGCGCAAAAAAAGGGGGATAGGGCAGTTAAAAAGAACAGACCTCTTGACACTTAGCGCCAATGGAAATCGCGTAGCGAGAAACAAGAAAGAACGGGATAATATCAACCGGCAAGCGCGGCCGGACTTGCTGAACGCGAACGCACTTATGAAGAAGGCCGCACGAAACCCGGAATCAATAGCGGACGGCGGATGTACGTACGGATGGACGGACGGACGGGCGAACAGACGGACGGACGGACGCGACGGGGTGAGAGAACCGCGCGCGCGAGACAGGACGGGAATGAACGAAATGCGCGAAAATCCGGGCACGATCAACTGGACATCGGGATACGATGACAATCGGGATTCTTTGACTTCTCAACTGTGAATTATGAGGTGAAAAATCGCCCGAATCTCTCTCTCCCTCTCTCTCGCACTATGTATCGCAATAACATGCTATTTCCGCATGTAACTCGATATCCGACAGAATAGCTTTACAAGATACGTCGAGGACCCTTTTTGGTTCGCGCGAGATAACCGGACTGGGATCTTAGGATTTCCGTCTATCCATCGCTTCCGTTTAGGTTCACACACAATTGCGAATCTTGTCGAGTCGAAGCAGACAAAGAGCCGACCGATTAGTCAGTCGTTTGCCTTTTTCGAAAACGATAATAGACAAGCGAATATTCTGGGAAGTTTTGAGCCTTCGGCATTTTTTTCAGAAAAGGTCATAGAACTTTCATCTGGAAAAATCAGGTCAAAATCGCCCAAAGAATATACAGATTAGAAAGAGTACAGTTAATCAAAACCTCGATCAAAACACTCGGTATATACAATGAACTGTACGAAATTTTTTGTTTAACTTATTGTTACTTCTCGAAAAATCACATTTTCTTTCTACATATTTTCCTCCCCCTCTTTATAAATGCAAGTAAAAATTTTAGTTACCGAGATTATCGCTGTCGGCAAACGGTGAAAATCGATCAATACTGCGCGAAACAAATTATATACCTCTGTTCAATAATATCCCCCTCTTTTTACTGCAGAATTGCTAACGCGAGGGATGATAAGCGAAACTTCCACGAGAATACGCCGGGTTACCTCGCGAGTTGCATTTACGCGCATATGAGACGACATTGGAGAATACGAAGGATACGTACATGCATATACCTTTTATCGCAATTATCGCAATCACGTTCCCGGATCGCCTCGTCGTTGCCTATCAAAGCCTATTCCAAGTACAAGGGATCCCAGTATAAGGGGATCCCAATATACCTAACTTTTCTCGATACCTGGGCCTATCACCGCTAGCGATCTTAATTCCTTAATATATCTTTAAAACGCAAGCAGTGGGGCGAGTTCATCATGAAGCCCATTACGACTTGATATTTTTAATTTAGACACATAAAATATAAATTTATCTAATATCAAAAGAAGCACGGACAGTAGGAATAAGACAGTTGATTCACGCGTGAAACGAGTATATTTCACTGGAATCATCGATACCACTTTATTAATTAAGGACTAGCCAAGATTCGTGGATGTTCAAATGAAAATCGGCGTGATTTCGACCCGCAACTTTGAAAACCGACAACTGATCGAGCACTATAGCGAGATAGAAGGAATGTCGGACAAAATCAAACAAAGCTCTCCGGCAGAGAGAAAGGTAGATTGGGAAAGAGACAGAGAAAGAGAGAGAGAGAGAGAAACACGAAATCTATTCGCATTATTTAAGAATATACGGAGCTTGTGCGAAGCAAATGCGAAGTCATGTTTGGGAATTTCCATGGTATATTTCTCATACTTCAAGCGCGCGCGCATTCCTCAGATAAATTATTTTATAATTTCAGAATTGAGATTATATAGAGTTAGGATGCCTAACGAACCCAGTAAAGGCGTCTAAAAGAGAGCGTTATTAAAACGAAGATTCTACCGCGTTGGAGGCGTTCGTAAAAGTTGTCAAAAGTAGCCGCGTGGCCACCTGGTCGGACCGGCTATATCTCTGTCTTCATATTATAGCCACCCGCTCGCTCACTCGCTCGTTCGCTCGTCGAGCGCGCGAAAGTGGCTGAAAGGCCGGCGAGCAGGGAGAACGAGGGGGACAGGGGGTGAGGAGCGAGGTCGTCGCGTTTCGGCCTACGTATCTACTACAACGTGGTACAAAGGCATCGCATAAACGCCAGCCCGTTACCGAATGACCGTTTCTTAGATCGAGGCTGTTCGACAAAGATTCAATTCGCGCGCGATAGAGGTACGGCATTAGCTTCTCTTTTCTTTTCCTTGTATGAATTTATATTTCACATACACGCGTGGTAATTCTTACTTATTCCTCAATTTTACAGTACAATGTGATTCGAATATCGATTGTCAGTTATCGCGAGTTCAGTCTTTGCGTTGCCTGTTCGTTACCTCGAGTCTCAACGCGAATATCTAGATATATTCGCGACCGAAAAGTGGATATCCGGTAACGGGAAGGCATTTATGAAATGTCTAAAAGTGCAAAGGCGTAAAAAAAAGAGGGAAGATAACGGCGCCGCTCGCCGAGAACGCGGGAAAAGAAACCGCTCGCGCGCGCGGAAAGGGATATACACTCTTTCTTTCTTCTCGAGGATATGGTTACTCGCACCGTACTCGTACTCGTACTTCGCAACATACCGGGGACATAACGGGGGGCGTGGACGTTTGCGTGGTAATGGGCGAGAGATGTTGCTGCTGCTGCTGCTGTTGTTGCTGCTGGCCCTGCAACTGCTGGTGCAGGTTGTTCTGCGCGGCGGCGTCCATGACTCCGCCTGGATACCACCACTGTACGCCGGGCGGCGGTGCGGAAGGTGTGCCGGGTACGCCGGCGGCGCCGCCGCTACCGGCACCCGCACCCGCACCACCACCACCGCCGCCGCCGCCGGCGGCGCCTTGTCCAGGACCCGGCGCCGTACCGAGCCTGTAATCGTATCCACCCCTCATGCACGCGGCGCCGCCGCCGACCGGCGTGGATGTCGACACCGGACTCGATGCCGCGCCGGTGGTGGCCGGGTTCTGGAAGCTGGAGGCCATTTTGTAGGAGAAGAGCTGTTGGTTCGCCGCGGCGGCAGTACTTCGGACGTTGTCCTGATGGTGCTGCGACTGCTGCTGCTGCGCGAGCTGTTGTTGCTGCTGGTTCATCAAATGTTGATGTAGATTCTGTTGTTGCTGTTGCTGTTGTTGCTGTTGCTGTTGTTGCTGCTGCTGTTGATCGGACTGGACGGTGTTCAGGCCCGAGGGCCACCAGGCGGCACCGCCAGAGGCATCCTCTCTGTTACCCGGGCTCGCGGTGCCCCAGCCACCGGCCACGCGGTGGTGCTCCGACATATCGCGACGTACGTCCGTACGTCCGTTAGCGTCCTCAGCCTCTCGTTTTACCCGCCGGTGACACAACACCAGCGAGGGAAAAGAAGAATTCACGGAGGAATTGCTCGCACGCGCGCGCGCACGTACACATGCACGCGCTAGCGTTCCCTTTCTCTTTCCCTCTCCCTCCCTCTATCCCTGTCCGTCTTTCTTTCTCGCGCTATCAGTCTTTCTCCCTTCCTCTCTTTCTCTACCTTTCTTTCTCTCTCTCTTTCTAGTACTCACACGCACACGCGCGCGCTCGCACGCTCATAACTCGGTAACATCCCGCGTGCACGCACAGTACACACAGACAGCAAACTCTATATTACTCCTTCTCTCTCCCTCTTTCTCACCCTCTTTCTCTCTCTCGCTCGCGCACGTACACGGAATCCGTCTCACATTCGCACACTCGGGAACTCGCTGGTACGGACGCTTAGATGTCGGACAGGAGAGGAGAGACACGCACCACACGCACGCGTTTCAAACGCGTTTTCTCACTGTCACACAACACTGTTCAATAGCGGTCGACGGCGATGATTAAACCGCTACGAAAAGAACACCGATCACTATAACGCTCGTGCTTGCCCGTGCTCACTTACTCGCATCGCGAACGACGAACGAAGGTGGAACGACGTTTCCCCCGTCTTTTTCTTTTTTTTTTCTTCACGCGTAACCAGCGCGTAGAACACGCCGCGGCGCGCTTAGCTTCAGTTCCCCGTGAATATACGTACGTACGTTATACTTGGGATGCGGTCTACTCGACGCTACGCTCGACCGTTCGTTAGCTCCGTGAGTAGGTACGGCGGCGGGCAGAGGAGGCGAGCGGGCGGGTGGGTAGGGGAGGGCGCTCTCTCTCTCCCCCTCTAGCTCTTTCTTTTTCCCTCTGCCTCCCCACCATCGACGACGAGGAGCAACGACGTCGAACGCTCACGCTCGCTTCGTCTCTCTTTCTCTCACGCCTTCTTTTTCTCTCTCTCCCTCTATCTCTCTGTCTTTTTCTCCGTCTCTTTGTCTCTATCTAGCCCACCAGTCCGTCTCGCTCTCTCTATCTCTCTCCCCCTATAACGTCCCGCGGCGAAACTCGCTTGTTCGACGGTGGTTCCTTCTTCCAGCGGCGGCGCCGACGCAAGGATACGGGTGTACACACCGCGTCCTTGATACAATGTCGGGGAGCAGCAGCAGCAGCAACAGCGTTTTCCGACGACGGACTCTGCGGCGCTTAAGCGCGACGCGGGGGACGCGTCACGCGCGTCCGCGGGACGCCGGTTCTCCTGTTCCGCGCGTTATAAACACGCACACGGCTCCGCTCGACTCGGCTTGATTTGGTTTGGTTTGGTTCGGTTCGGTTTGGCGCGACGCGACGCGACGCGGAGCGAAGCGACGCCGGCACGTTCGACGAACACGCCGCTGACGATGACGATGGCGATAGAGTAGTGTTAGTAGTAACAGCGGCTCTGTAATGGTAGTAGTACAGCAATAGCTTTTTCACATTGGAGAAGTGTACGCGCGCGCGACTCGCTTCTCTCTCGCCTCTACCGACTCACTATACGCGACGTCGCACACACAGAGGGCGAACCTGGCGAGAACAGACCGCCTGGACGCGCTCGTACGATCTCTCTTCCTCTCTTTCCCCGTCTATCTATCTATCTTTCTTTCTCTCTCTCCCTCTCTGTCTTCCATATCGTTCTCCCCACGCCCCTCTGCCGGGTGTCTCGTTCGCTCACTCTGTCCTTCTTTCTCTCTCTTTCTTTCTCGTCCTCGCTCTCTCGCACTCGTACCAGTTTAGCCTTCCTTCCAGCGGACGCCGGCAAACTCTCGCGACGTTGCCAAGCACGCTTTCACCCGCCCGCTCACAAAGGAGAACCTAAGCGCGCCGGCCAATCGAACGGCGTTATACCGCCGGTGGGGATGGCGGGAGTCTACCGCCGTCGCGCTACAGGCAACGTCGCTTTCTCCTCTTCCGTTCTCTCTCCGTTCGTAGAGAATTCGAGAGAGCCGCGCGCGCGACTCGTCGTATAGTCCCTCCGGTAAGATACGATTGGAGGGGAAGGGGACGAACGAGGCGCAGAAACGACTGCGAACCCTTCTCTACCCTTGAAACTCGAGGTCAACTTTTAGGCAGAGAAAGAGAAGCACGCGGAAAGAGGAAAAAAAAGAGAAAGAATCTATCGCGCATCTATCGCGACCGACTGACTGACTCGTTGTCGTCGTCATCATTGCGTGCTCTTTCTCTCCTTTTTTTTATTCTTCTTAGTTTCGCTACACCGCTACGCTCTCGCTAGCTCGCTGGAATTTGCCCCACATCGGGCGAACGACGCTTCCTGCTTTTCGCGTCCGCTGTTTTACGCCCTTTTTCCCGCTCGTAACACGTACGCGCGAGGACGAGGACGAGGACGAGGACGCGCGCCCGCTATCTTTACCGACCGGCGACGACGGGCCGCTCTCTTCGTCGGTCGATACGGAAGAACCTTCGGGAGAGCGATGAAATTTCACGTTCTGCGAATGGAATGTGCCCCGAGGATCGACTACGCGAGATCCGATTCACGCATCACGCGCGGACGGTTCGAGGCCGGATTTACGTACGCCACGACAAGGCATCATTACGCGCCATCTTGAAAGAAATATCTTTATGATAAGCGTAGGAAGTTGTAATAATTTCTCTGACACGATCACATTTTAATTGCTCCTTGAAACGGTACGTTTGCTACACCGGCTAGAATATAATGCCTTCCTCGAATTAGTAATTTTTCGGTGGGGAACGTAAGTCGCGTTACAACTCAGGAGCACCGATGCGAGTTTTATCAATTCGCCGCCGCGCTATTCGTTCGTGGACGCAAGCTCATTTCTTCCTTCGTACATAACCCCCCCATTATCTCTTTATCGATACACAACCGCAAGAATGTGACGCTCACGCTGCTGCAGCAACGTACCCCTCGCGTCGCGTTCTTTTTTCTTTCCTCGTAAGCGAAGTCGCGAATCGGGATTCGCGCGATTCGCTCGTGCGAACCGGATAGAGAAGCCCTGGCCGATCAACCGCGCTCTCGGGGGAATGGCCGAAATTTTTCCTGACCACTTCTTCCTCAGAGCGTGCGCGCGCGCTGCTCTTTTCTTTTTTTTCCTTTTCTTTCTTTCTACTTTTCTCTGTCTCCGATAGCACGCCAGGAAGATGAAATGAAAATGTATATCGCGGGACCTGTGCGTCGGACCTGTCCTCCCCGTCCCTCCCGCTATCCCGCGTTTCCTCCTCCACCCACCCCCTCTCTCTTTTCCCCCCTGGCAACCCTTGCCGTCGTGAGGCGGCGGGTGAGTCGGTGCGGGTAACCCGGCGCGAATCGAAGAGAGAGGAGAAGAGAACCGGGTCCGGGTCAATAAGACGCGCGAGCGAGAGAGACGGGGTGATCGAGGGAGACAGAGGCAATGGAGAGGCAGCGGCGTTGTTGAGGTTAGAGGGGAAAGGAATGGGAGCGGGAGAAGCGGAGGGGAGTTAGGGTACGCGGGCGCGAGAGAGGCGAGAGAACTGGCAGCGCGAGAAAGACGAAGAGAGACAAAGCCATCGCGCATTCCCAGGGCCCAGCATTGGCAACCTAACGAACGTACGTATGTACGTATGGAAACGTACGAAAATGTTTGAAATTAACGTATTTCTAACGAAATCGGAACGAGAAGAAGAGCCGAAGGAAATGTTAAATATGCAGGAAGGAAAACACCGAAAGTCAAGAGAACGCGGGATAGAAGAAGCCGGATGAGAAATCCGAGTGTCCCGATCATGTTGGTACGGCCCAACGACGGCCCGAACCGGACCGGCCGATTCCACACGGATTGCATCGCGTCCGAAATACGTTGAACATAGCTTCGAAAATACAAAATGTTCGATTCGAGATATAACCTCGAGAGATCGACATTTAATCGTTCAGAATTATATTCAACAAACGCTGCGCGCTGTAAAAATCCAAATAACGTTGCAACATGGATTCTCGAGATGTATCCGCGATGATGTTTCGTTTCGATCTTGGAAGGAATCGAAATAAGACTTTCCTACAGCATATAACTTTCTTACACAAGTCTAAGTATCGCCGTTAGGATTCCGAAAGACCCCGATCCGTTAGGTAAACGAGGGAGAGAAGGGCGCCCTAGGCGCACATCCGATTCCCACGTTTTGACGTACACCTTCGAATATAGTTCTCGCGCGCGCGCGCCTGCTTTTTCGAAATGTGTATCGTAATTCTTTATCTAATACAATGCGCTCGTGAGCGGCCACGCGGTACAGAAACAATGGTGTCACAACGGCGGGAACCCTCCGGAGTCGCACCATCTGCCCTTTCGAGGGCTTCGAATCGCGCCATGTGGCGATACAATTGTCGCGCCCCGCCGGCGTGCCTTTTACCGGACAGTTGAAACAAAAAGAGCCAATACATATAAATACATATGAGGTAAAGTTTGATTACCAGCGCATCTAAACACCCTCTAATAAAAATTACAAAAGCAGGTTCTGAAAAAAAAGTTCAAGTTCCTTCAACATACGTTTCTAAATTAGCTTTCAAGATTCTTAAATTAATCGCGCTTTAAAACTGATTTCCTTGCTTCCTTAACGAAAACGCAATTTTATATAAATAAAGAAAGAGAGAATACTTCGCGATGGAAATCCTATAATAAAAGTCATGAGGAAACATAAGTATAGGTACAGTTAAACTTTATACATTATCTCTAAGTTTTCATGACTGATAATCAAATGCAAATATTAATATAATAAATACCAACAAGCATTCAAAATTTGTTTATCAAGTAGTATCGCGTGATTAGAGATACAATGAACTCCGTCTGAGTGTCGCTGGTGTATCTTTGAAAGAGAACCACCTCCCAGATTTATTATTATTATTATCACGTAATTAGCTTCAATTACGTTTTTCGACAAGAACACAGTTATGAATAGCTATTAATATAGAGCTAAAATTACTTTGCGATAGTCTCTAATCAGAATCGTGAAACAACATCTCTGATTCTGTTTGGCTCTCGAGAATTTCAGCTGTCCCGCACGAAATTATAACAATTCCGTAAAGGAGCTCAATACCGACATGGTTTCGTGACTCATCGAGGAGACTTTTGGACGAAAGTTTTAAAACGGACAAAGCGTAATCACGCACCCGTTTATTTGTAGCGCACCGGTGATGTAACTCTTAGATAACTCATAACTCTAGCTCGTAATTCTTAGCGTGCACAACGGAAAGCCGATTATCCGAAACGAACACGAAGGTGTGGGGATCGAGGGACGTGTGGGGAGAGATGCGATTTGTTCCGACCGAGCGCTTTTGCGGATAATCGATCGAAGAGATGTTGTGCATCGAATAAAGAAAAAAAAATGTTTGCGGCTGTGTGTTTTCCTTTGGACGTGGACTATACTGTAGTCAGTGTGTAAGTATATGGGCGAGTTTAAGCTTCGTTAAAGCTCCGCGAGTGCTTGCGAGGCTTGAAACACCGTGGGGCGCAACGTTATGATACACGACGCTCGTTTATACACAGGGTGTCCCGAGCAACGCTCAAGATTCCTATTGGGAACCGGAAGAGAGACACGTGTGACTATGAAAGTGGCGCAAGTCATAAATCACGTGAACGAAACTTGATTTGTCCGTTGAATAGAATAGATAATGATTGGCTCATTTATAAAAAATTGTAACGGATCAAATCAAGACTAATGAGGGCAGACGCGAACACACAATTATATTTCTCGCGTATTTCCGTTTATCGTTTTATATTTATATAAGTTTCCTGACGATAGCGAGAAGTCTGCAAGAAAAATTGTTGGTATACTGATGGTAAATTCGATATTGATATCGATTTGAAGCGTTTCAGTTTCAGTAGTGGACCACATTGTAAAAGTATCGGTATGTTTATTAGGCACTAAGATCCAGCCTTAACCGAAATAGGCTTCTATATATATCTACATATATGCATATTAGTATACTATATATATGTACATATATTTATATTAGTCATATATCGGTCTGTATTCATTCATTAATCGGTATGTTATTCGAGACAGAGCAGTAATGTTTGTACATCACAAATTGAGGCTATCGTGAGATCTATTATTAAAAATGTCACGTAAAATAATTTGTTTCTCTTTGTTAATGTTAAAATTTCTACTGGCACCAAAATTTCCGCTATTTTTTTGTGCACGCCACCCTGTGTATTTTCCACGCTCTAGTGTGGAAAAACGCCCAGCGAAATCTGAACTTGTTGCAGAATTACACGTTGTCGCTGTACACCGGTTTTACTTCCCGAACATCGCGCGTCCATCCGGGTATCCATCGATCGCGCGTTTTTCGTGCGGGGTCTGCTCTTTTTAGCTGCACCACGTTGCACTTTTTGCACCCGAAGTAAAAAAAGGTATACGTGGGAATTGCAAGACGACTAATTATCGATCTCGGCTACAATTCGCGTCCGAACGAATTAATTCGCAAAATTGGGAATTTATAATCGTTTTTGCGCTTCGATTATCGGTAAATTGCCTTCGTCCTTTGTTGTATTAGTTATTCACACATTCGCGCACATATCGAATTAAACAACCGAACATCCAAAATGAATTCGAAATTATTCCATCAATGCCTTTTCAATATGACGATCGCGAACGAGAACGTAACTGAAACTATATGCAGGGGTCGAACATCGAAGAGAGGAAAAATTGAAAGTACAGAGAATGCAGCTAAAAAAAGGGAGGAAAAGACTAAAGAAACGGACCTATGGTGCGTCGTGTGGCAACGGGAAAGCATCTACCTCGGATCCACGAGAGGCCGTGTTGAACGACGACTAGCGGACCGAATAAAAACGTCAAGCGAGTCAACCGACGACATGCTTGCTTTTGGCGTCTTCGCCACCGCCGCTGCAGTCGCCGCGCACTTAAGCCGCGTCCAAACTCGTAACTTCACTGCGCCGAATAAAGAAGACGACGCTTAAATAAATAAAAGATACATTGTAAACCTTTCTCTCTCTCTCTTTCTCGCTCTCTCTCTCTCTCCCCCCCCCCTCCGTATCACGACAGAGCGTCGATATGGCACGGCGACGAATTGCAACCATGTTGGCCGCGATGTGTCGTCGCTCACAACGCGATACGATGCGCAGTAAAACAAGTCTGGACGCACCTTTACGCTACGCCGCGCTTCGCGCGCGCGAGATGCACCGTCGGTAGGAGAAACGCCTACGTGTAAACACTCTTCTCTCTCTGTCTTCCCTCTCATTCCCTCTCTCTCCCTCTCGCGTTTTCTGTTATTCTATCTTGCCCTCCGCTCTGCTCCCGCCAACTCCTCGGCCGTTCGCTCGCGAGCATCGCGATCTATTTCGCTGGCAATAACGAGCTCGTCCACGATCGCCGAGAGAAATAATTCGAGCGATGAGCGCGGCAGGAGGGAGGGAGTAAGAGAGAGAGAGAGAGAGAGAGAAAGAGAAGTAGGAAGACGTCGATCTTCTCCGAGGTCTCAAGACTTCGCTCGCTCGCTCGCTCGTTCGTTCTTGACAGCTTTCGAGAGATTCGGAAGCGGGAAAACGACTGGCAACGCGTCCCAATATTACCACGCCATGCATGGTGGGAACGATGACAGAGAATGCGATTGATTTTTCGAGCACGGCCACATCATCCTCCTCGGGGAGGTCCGTCCGCCGCGATGCACAGCGAAAACGCGAGCAACGCAGAACCGCGGGACGTGCACGCGCGCGTAAGCCTTGACGTCAACACGTTGACGCGGCCGAGCGATCGAGTGGCGGCGGCGACGGCGGTCGCGGCCGCCGCCGCCGCCGCTGCCTCGGCAGCGAGCGTCTTCGCGAGTCGATCCGCGTCGCCGAGGCTCCGCCGTCGTTCGTTCGTTCGTTCTTTCGTCGCACGGTATCTCGATAACGCGCGACGAGAGGACACAACGACGAGGCGTACGCGCACGACGCGTCCGTCCGGGCAGCCATTTGCTGCCGTGTGCTGACGGTAGTACGGAAATAAAAGGTATACGTACGAGGAACGCAGCACGGTAGCGGCCTACGGCCAACGGACACGCTCGCGTTGGGCGGGTCCGACGGTGCGTACGTACGCGCGGAGCATCCGCGCGGCGTCCCGCGGATCTGTCAACGCGGCCCGCGAAAAATATTTGGATTTTTCTTACCTGGAACGGGATCCGCTACGGCTAAAAGGATTCTTCAGCTTCGAATATCGCGACCCCACGCCACTCGTGCGGCATACGGTCAGCGTAAGGGGAAAATCTGCCATTACCATTGGCTTATTTCAGATAAGCCGCAAAAAGTAAGCCAATCAGCGCCGACCTTTTATGTTTTGGTGCGTTTCTTTTTGCCCCCCACCAAATAAAATGTCGGCCGGTCGAAAGGGCGGGAAAATGCGTGCGCGCAAAGCCGATCGTTCGACGGCGAACGCGACCGCCGTTATCATCGCCGCGATCGTCTTATCGAAGTACGACCGATCGAACGTGCGATACCGTGCGCCGTCGTTTGTTTCGTTCGACGACGGATCGTCGCGGCCGTCTACGCGAGATCGTTGAGGTTAGGCATCGTTTCTATCGTAGATGGCGCCAGTCGACAACGGAGCGACGCGGCACGGTACGGCGGTTCGACGCAGGATCGCCAACATCGCGCGGAAAAACCAACGAGGAAAACTCGCGTCCTCGCCGTTGTCCGCTCTTTCTCGCTTGTAGTCTGGGAGAAAAAAAAACACCTACGGCTCGAAGCGGAACCATCATTCCCGTCGAGACACGAAACAAAAATCATTAGACGAGTATACTGCACGGGAAGAAAATTATCTTGTCCGATATTTTACTCTTCCATAAAACAAAAATTTCTCTTCGATTTGAACGTAAAAGGGAAGGTCGAATTAAAAATTTCAAAATATGTGGCGTATTCGTATGTTATTTAGATTTCGTTGTCCGTTTGAATTAGATTTTTATATATGTGGCGAATTTAAAATAACGCAGATATACCGAAATGGGTGTTTGTGGTCATGAAAATGCGATTATTGTTTTTTCCTGTTTGCATCGAAAATTCAATTCAGCAAAATTAAAATTTTCGACGTTTTAGAACATTCTAAACAGATTGGGAGCAGCAACTTAAAAAAAATTTTTTTCACGAAAACAAAGTTTCCTCTATGAGGAAACAAAAATGAAGTGAATTATCCAAAAGGCACGTGTCATGATAAATTTATTGATTTCACTGCCTCACGCTTTCTCAGCTTCCTCCGTTTCTCGCCAAAAGGTGAGTGCGTATTATAAGATGCATTATTTTTCTATCCATGCTTTGTCACATATTTTACGTTCAAAATAAAATTAATATGACAAACGTATTGCAACAAACAATCTTAAGCTAGAAACAGACAGGACGCGTCAAGCAGCGAGCAGCAAACCAATCAGCGAAGCGATATTCACAGTGGCGTAGAAAATATATCGCCTCGCTGATTGGTTCCTGCTCGCTGCTTGACGCTTGACGCGTCCTGTCTGTACGCCATTAATTTTCGCGGCAATCTCTGCCTAAGCGATCAAAATGGCGCCTCCCAATGTATGTACTCGGCATACACTAAGGCGGGGAGCACACACTTCTCCATAACGCAAAACGCATAATGCATAAGGAAATCAGCCAATCAGAATCCTCGGAACGAGGAGTGGGGATGAAAATTAAGGATTCTGATTGGATAATTTCCTTATGCATTATGTGTTATGCGTTATGGAGAAGTGTGTGCTCCCCGCTTAAACATTAAAGGTGCCGGTACATGGGAGCGTCGAGCGTCAAGCGTCAAACCAATCAACGAAACGATATCAGCAGTGGCGTAGAAAATATCGCCTCGCTGATTGGTTTGACGCTTGACGCTCGACGCTCGACGCTTCCATGTAAAGGCACCTTAATAGCGTTTTTCACTGGGAGAGCTGGTGCGCACTGAGTGCGCACTAAAGCTTGTTTATAATCTGTTATTATATTTAAGATCGCTTAAATCACGTTCAAAAACTTTTTAACTAATAAAACAATCTGTATGGATGATGTACAGATCATTTTACTGAGAAGTATTTCAAGAAATATTTAAGATCGATGATTTGTAAATATCAAAATTGATTAAGAACAAGCCTTAGTGCGCACTCAGTGCGCACCAGTTCTCCCAATGAAAAACGTTCAGAAAATGCACACTGATGTCACACCATCGCAGACGCAGTTCAGAGTCATAACGCACGAGTATGTAGATACGACTCGAACGATCTGAACGCGAACGCACCTAACTTCACGTGATAATTGCCTAGTTTACACCAAGCACTTGATACGCGTATCAAATAGTAAATTAGTTTAATCATTGGCTGTTCAGCTCAAATACACTACTGGATACGCGTATCAAGTGCTCGGTGTAAACTAGGCAAATAGCTGGATTCCGTAAAGCGCATATTTGCGCATATATCTATAGCATACGTAACGTTTAGGGTTGGTTTATAATAGCCGTTACCGTAAGAAATTGGCCAATCATAGTCGATTTATAGAAGAATAATCGACTACGATTGGCCAATTTTTACGGTTACGGCTATTATAAACCAACCCTTAGAGTCCGACCGAAAATTCGGTTTCGGTTTCGGTTACGGCCTGGGGCCCTATTCTCGAGTCTGCCCTAATGATTTTCGTATGCGACTTCCTATTTGAAAAGCATTGAGTTTCGCGAGTTTCATGAAAACGATTCAAGAATAGGGCCCCAGTTACGGCCAAAAATCACGGTTTCGGTCGATTTCGGTTTCGGCCGAAATTGAGAGACAGTTTCGGCGACGAAACCGAAATTGTACAAGTCGTAACACGCAACACGCTGCCCACGCTGGCGCTGGTCGCGCCGTTTCACTGTCAAGTTTGTGAACGCTCGCCGGTCGTCAATATAACTGTAAGTTCCTCTTTGTTTTCATATTGTGAATTGTGATATTTGTGATCATGATGGAAAGAAATAAGGTGAGGCAATGCTCGTGACGAGTTTTATTCTGTTCTGCGCAGCCAGGCATGGTGGGGGATCCGCACAGTTTCCGCCATCTTTTTTTCGCTAACACGTGGTCACGCACATCGACATATGTACTGTATATCGATGGTCACGCAGTGTAAAATATGGTGAAGCACGCATTGGTTAGGTTGTTTACATCAAGTGTCATTTTAAAAAAGTGTTACTGTTTAATATTATATATTATTTTATTATTATTCGAACCCGAGTCAAAAATATACGAAGCAGAATACGTGCCGCTACACCACTGACCATTTCTGAAACCATATTTTGTGATATGATTTATATTCATTAGCAATACTTGTTGACTAGCATAGTTTCGATTTTGTTCATCAATTACGAACGCTTATTACTCGTCGATAGTCTTT